>CAJFCO010000122.1:952949-1010055 GCA_904066015.1 Synergus gifuensis
GCTCCTATTTCAATTAAATGATGTTGTAATTCCAGGTTTAGGGACATAGATAATATGTTTATGCATCCACAACATATTTATGTATGCATTATGTTTGTTTATGTATGCACAACATATGTTTATATATACATAATATGTTTATCTATACGTGATATGTATACGTGATACATAACATATTTGTGTGTACATAACATATTTGTGTGTGCATATAACATGTTTCTGTGTACACAACACGTTTATGTGTTCGTAACACTTTCATGTATACACAACTTGTTTATCTGCAAATAGCAAGTTTTTGTTTTTTAGGAGGAAGTTAAATCGATGTGGATTTAAATTTAATGGGGATGATCGATAAGAGAGTAAAGTTGTGATCCGGGTGCACTGAAATCAAGCCCTCTAGCAAATACGTTCGTTCAGTTCGTTCTGCTCTTCTAGCTTTCCGACGTTTGCGAAAGGCACGTCTGCTATTACAGAGCAACTTACCACTTGCTGCAAGGGTAAATGGTCGGTCATGCGTGAACAACATACACTTGCACATAAACGACCGAACTTCATATATGTCTAAATCTAAACAGCAGTCTAGACATATCACGACCCTGTACAGCATATATCAGACAATAATCTGAAAAGGACGACTTTTCAAGCACATTTAAAAAGTGATACGAGGCATCTGATTACGGGGTTGAAGAAGAAATTTCCCGAAGAGATAAGCCATTTTTCTGCGAGTTAAATAAAGTTCTTGCACGAGAGCAAATTAGATTACAGATAATCCCCAAAAAAATGGTTAAAACTCTAAAATTGTTGAACTTGTATTAGTTTATCTTGGTAATATGATAAACTCAATATAGAAACAGGACGAAAGTCAATATCATTCTCAGAATGACAAATATATACTTTGTGCAGACAGAATATAGATTTTAGAATGAGATACCATGAGAAGAATCCATAATACAGCTTATAAATACATAATGATGACGTACACTCAAGACTAGTGGTATAGCTACAAAATCGCGTTGAAGAAAAGTTGCCTAAGGCACTTCTTCCCTCGGGGTGAGTTACGAAGGGTCTAGAACCATTAGAGAAGGGTAGCAATTCTAAATTCACGATGCACTACATCAAATGTTTTAGTGCTTAGACCCAAGATCTAGGAGAAACCACGCACTGAATAAATCTAAAATAAATTTAAGGTGAAAATATATTTATTTCTTATGCATTATTTCAACTGGATCGAATGTGGAAAATCTTGAGAATTTTCATTCATTAGAAATTCATTATATGTCGTTTCATTATATGTCAATTTTAACGGAATTTCTCATAGAGTTTTCAGTCATTAAAGAACACATAGACGTTGAAATAAAAATAGAAAAGAATTATAATAGAATAGAATTGACAACACGCAAGTTTTTAATCGACCTAATTACTGGCTTTCTATACTGAAACTTTTTAATATAATGAAAGGATTTCTATAAAGTACTTTTCAATTTCTCAAGGGAGGCGTGGTAGCTGAATAGATAACAATTTTGGTCGCGTGTATCAACCTCTCAGAATGTCGAATATCAGTAAGGCGCCGTCAACAACTTGAAACTTTCTAATTGCATCAGAAGGGCAACAGTCCCGTCACTTTGACTTTACTTTTGGAGTTTGAGATAGTATGTGACCTAACGAGGCAGACATTCGCTTTTAAAGGCAATAACTTAAATAACTTGGTCAGAAATGTCGATGACAGTCAAATCAATCGAATTTTAACTCATTCCATAATTAAAATGTAGAGGAAAATTTTAAAAACGTAATTGTCTGATAAAATGGTAGACGAAAGTAATTACATCGGTATAATTTCTTGCTTAGTTAACTTAACATCCTACACGAGACTTGACTAACTAATTTGCGAAATTAGACCCTAAGGAGAATGCCACTAGCAAAACGTTTTCAATGCAAGGCAAAGTTGCTCGAAACAATATTCAAATCAGTCTCGACTTGATGAAAATACGTAAAGTTACAGTTACAGTTATTTCAAACGAAATATACTGTTTATATCAACCATGAGATTAAAAACCCATTTTTATGGAGATTCGTATTAAATATAAACAGATATAAGACAATTTCCGGCACGAAAATAAGTAAATATTTAAAATAAAACAACTTACCGCCATATCTTCGCTTCGATAGGCTGTGAGAGTCTGTTCATCCTGGAGCAGGACGCAATAACAAGGCTCCCAACATGCTTCGGCGGATGCATCACCGACACAGCAATCTGCCTCTACAAAAGAAAAAACAAAATAGATGAGTTAACGTAGAAAGTATTACATTAAAACTAGCAAAAGTTTTAGGTCAATTTAAATTCAGAGCAAGTTCAGCACCTCACATTTCCAAAAATGAATAAATGAATGAAAATGAACAAATTGCAGGAGAGAAACTGAAGAACGTCGTGCGAATAAGCGCAAACCGTCCACGCGTTCGTCTAAGCTGATTAGTTAATTGCGAAATTCCCGGTGGACGGCATTTGAAAAGAATTACCATAAGTTCACCGGTAGCTGATTCGTTAAACGAACCACGTTATCCAATGGCAATGCAAATCACGTTCCCTTAGTAGAACGTGCCTCCTTCTGTTTTTGAGATCCTATTAAGTAAAATGACCATTAGAATTTACTGCTTTTGCTACAAATTGGAATACGACTACGTTTTCAAATCTGCAAGAGTCTTCATCTTCAATGTTCTATGCTTTCAAATTTGGATGCTATCCAACTTTTCATTCAAATTTAGATTAGGGTGCGTGCAACTTCGAATGCTATGATTTCAATATTGAATAATGAAATGTCGAAAACCAGTTAAAGAGACTATCAAATAAAGATTTATAACATCAACGTTGGTAGCTGGAAAGTGTTCAAACTATTGAAATAATCCCACGCATTGATTTATATCTCCCTTTCCTTATTTTCCTTATTTTGCGAATCTATTATCTTTCTCCATACTACATCATTCTCTTGAATCACGAACCTTGATTGCCGCTCATTCTTCTTCATGTTTTTACACCGACAAGAGGTAGGAAAAAAACAAACTTATACTCGCATGAATATACATATGGATGCAACGACAATCGCGCGCAATGAGAAACGAGTATGGTAGACAATGCACAATGCACATTGACACGATATACCACGTTCGACTCGACGCTACGATTACGGATGACTATTCAAACCCGAATGCGAAACCTTTCGAACATGAAGACTCAAAGACACCTGATTTCCGTAGAAAGCTTCCTGGTTATCATCATTTTTAAAGAAAACACTTCCATTCTTCAACTAATACTTCCATTCTTTACTAATACTTCCATTCTTATCTCCAAACTTCTTAAAAATCAGAGATGCTTCGAAAAAATCAATCGAAACAAACAAAATCTCTAACTCTATCAACTGCAGAATTATTATGTTAATAGTTCTGTAATCTCGACTCATAAATAAAACTCCCACGCGTGTATACGCGGTGACTATATGATCTTCTATGGAGAAAGCTTTGCGAAGGTTAAGGTTAAGAGGACACTGATTCTGAGAATACCTAATAGTCTCGCGTGAGGTCACACGAGATGTCTAAGTTGAGACTTCTCGATAGAAATGTGATTTCTCTTAAAGGTGTGTTAAAAGAAACGAGACCATCTAACCATTCTTCACCAAGAATCACAAAAGGATACACAACACTAAAAAATGATAGAAATATCTCTGGTAAAAATAATTTAAAGCATTGCCACCTTATCTTTACGAATTCATGATTGCCATATTTCACTTATGATATCACGCGTCTACATCCTGGATTTTCTGGGATCCACGCAAGTGACATACATTCTCTGTGACACTGGGTCTTGAAGATGAAAAGTGGTTTTACCCCCTATGACAGATGTTTCGCTTCATAAAAGTTAAAAGTGCAACTGCAGTATGTGTGAAGAAAATAAAATTCAGTACCTAACATTCAAAATCAGGAACACATTCAAGAAAAGGAACATTTTTCCTCTAAATCTAAATTCTCCTTGAATACCACAGACTTTCAGAATTACAGTTAAGTGCAGACCTTGGACTCATCGAGAGTTTGAAAAAACGAATTGAATCGCAGGGTGGCGGAAAGCGACGAATGTGCTTGGCGTTTTAGATAAGAACATTGGAAATTACTCTCACGCAGAAGCGGAGGTCGCAGCGCGAAAACGCAGTTGCAGCACCGTTTCATTTTCCCAGTCGTTCGCTTCCGGCGCGTACGTGTTTGGCAACTTTCATTTTCTCTTTTTCATCCTTCTGAGACTAAAGAGGAAAATTGGAAATTGCGATCGAGGAACGCAATGACAATAAATTCTACTCTAATTTAGCAAAACCTTGCTAAAGCCCTTCGAATATATATCGTTAATAATTCACTATAATACTACCATTTTATGAACACACCTTCCAAACTTTTTCCACTTTTAGCAGGAATTTTAGATCCCTTTAGACATATTTCCGAAGTGATACCCCTTATGAGATTCTGATGGAAGAAAATGGCTTTGAAATACTTTATAAAACTATCTCTCCATGTGAGAAGAAGCAACGTATGATTCACTTTGAAGGTTCTTCCATACTTTTCGCATTCCCGGTCTACCATATTCTGTGTACATACTTCTTCAGGCTTCATGTCACCACCTCGAGAGACTCATACGCTTCTACCTTGGGTATAATAAATTTCAATTTACAACCTACCCGTTCTCGTCGGCAAGAAATCGCCACTTACATATCAACATTTATTTTGAAGGAGTAACCGAATGACAGAAGCGAGGCGAATACAGCTACAATAATCGTAAAAAGATACTGAAATGTAAAATACTAAGATATAAGATACATTTATCTTGATTTCACTCTCATTCCTATTTCCCGTACAAATAAATGTCCACAATTTATCGAATTAATTATATGAGTATAATAGTGAAAAATATACAGAATTTTTGACTAAAAAAACAGAAAATGCAAACATAAATTATAATATCTATATACACCGATCACGAAAATTATACACCCTTCTATCAACGTTATCTCTGTTTCTCAAGAAAGCAAAGCCCTTCCCTAATCTAAAATCTCGAAAGCGGATTCTGCCCTGGACCCAAAGGAGAGATTTGTAGGCGAGCATAAAGATAGAGATACGTAACGAAGAGGTCATACAGGTGTGCTTCTTATAAAAAAAGAAAGAGGAGAAAAGCGAAAAGCCCTGGCTCTTCTCGTAATTCTCGTGTCCATGTGTGGTCGCCTTTACTTGAAACAAGAACAAGAGATCGATAAAGACAGGAAACAAGAGAAAGAAAGAGGAAAAGGGATAAAAGACAAGATAGTGGTAGTAGGGAATAAGAAAATAAGAGGAAGCGGTGAGTTTCTGAAGGAGGACAGGTGAGAGGTATTCCAGGTGAGGATGCTCCAAGTTGTCTTAGGCCCTAGTCTCCAGTCTCCAAGAGTGACTCCGCAGCTCGAGCCAAGTCCTCATTAGACGCACACCAAAGCCAGCTAGTTCATTACCGGTGATCTTATCACGAACTCATTCTTTTCAGGCCCTTCAACGTCGCCTTTCCGCGTGCCACCTCTGCCTTTTTCACGAAACCTTCCGTACCAACTATGCGGTGCTAGAATTCATACGGTTTTCTGAATTCTTAGATCATTTACGATTTAAGTACGATTTAAGGTTTAAGATTATCTTAGATGCCAATATGCATTCAATTTTGCATGAAAATATGTTTACATCACTGCATAGCTGCGAAAACCGGAAACTGATAAGACTAAACTCGATTTCAATTTGTACTTTCCACACTTGAATTCACCACTCAACTTCTCTATAGACTGTCAGGTAAATTACGAAAATTATGCTTGTTATCTATTACGTGTTAAGCACGGATTTTCTCGATTATTGCGATATAATATTAATAACAACCAGACTTGTAGGAGAATAAATTCCAGCGCCACTCTGAAGTTAAGGTTCGAGACTTTTGCTTTCCCCATAGACGCCGTAGTTGAGTCGCGCTTATTGATATATTGATTTACTACTGGTTTGAATAATAAATCCTTCGGATGCTCGAATTCAGTTTAACTACGTTTTAAATATTGCTTGAGTGAATTAACTCGAATATTTCGTATAAAATATTCATATTTCGTATAAAATATTCATATTTCATATAAAATATTCATATTTCATATGAAAATGCGAAGAAATATTTTTAAAGAAGTTCACTCGTATTTTTAAAATAGTTTAATATCATAAACGCTTCAGATTGTTATCACAAGAATAAAAAGATGACACGCGGTATTGTGATTAAAGCGACAATTTTATAATAGCCATAAATGCCGCGAAACGATAAACTCGGCAGAAAATAGTGGAAGATAAAAGCTTCACCGACAACTTTACTCAAATACACATTCGCGTTAGGTGTTATTCGTCGTAACAGGGATGCGCATGGAACGCTAATCCCGACAATTTCCGGGAGCTAATGGCCCCGCGCCATTCCCGAGCGATGTTCATTTCGAATAATTAATTCTCAGTGTTACTGTATATTCGGTGTTCACTTCAGTCGTCACCTTCACCATTTGTACTCTTCATCGACCTTACCGACAATCTGGGTTTTCGAAATATTCTAGACCTGAGAGGAGATGCCATCATCAGACTTAATGAGCGAGACGAGGGCGGGAAACTAATCACCATAAGTTTTAACGATTTCAAATCCTAGCTACTTCCAATCTTATAATTAAATTGTGTTTTTTGTATTCAATTAGAAACACGTTTTTCAAATAGTTCCTTGATTAAAAATTCTGACAAGTTCTGTCTCTGAAGACTTCAAACTTCAGACTTCAGACTCAAGACTCAGAATCTAAATCTTCATTCCCTAAAAATAGTTAATATACTTTTCCGTATTTTTTTTTTAAATTTGAATGCCTGAATCTTGAAAATACAAAATAAATATTTTCCAATTATGGATGAAACTCAATTTCTCGGAATCTGTTATCTGACAAGTTTAGATATGATCATAAATCAAAGCGACTTAATTCAACTGCAGGTGCTACGAAACTTGATTTTCTAGTAACACAACTTAATCCGCTGTCGAGCAGCTGGTAAAACCGTTAAAAAAGTAAGTGTGACATTTGTGAAACAAATGTCGCTAATTGTTAACATGTTATTAAATAATTGCCTCTTCTCTACTTCCAACGTAAAGTTGTTTAAAAACTTTACACATATATGTACTTCGAAATTACAAACGTTGACACTTATTGGTAAGAATTATTCGCGACTGATTAAGAGATTGTCTCAGCTCGAAATTGAATTAAATATACTGGATCAAGGAAAACCGGATATCGTGTGTCTGTCAGCTTTCCGATCGAGGTTGAGCGAGCTACACCTTCATTGTTATTCAAAGAATTCAACTACATTTGCTATTTCAGTCTACGAAGGAAAGCTCCATCGCTAAAGTGGGTCGGACTACGTATAAAAATATTTATTTTTAATCAACCGCCGATCGATTTATGGAACCGCAATACTAAAATGTGCGAAATTCTGACAGAAGAAAATTTAGTCAGCTGGAAGAATTAAGCTTGGACGTGAAAAATGAATGGCCGGATATTAAGGTCGGGACCATTAGTCAACTTTTTTCGCGATTAAAGATAACAGTGTAGGAAATTATAATCGTGTCTCGCTGCCTGAAAAAGGGAGGTCTCCATTTTTTGGTGGAAAAGTATATTTACTGAGAAACGGTTCGTCAGAGTTAATTGAAAATAAACTTCAAAAATCAAAGTGGATACAATTAAGAATCTAAAGGGAAGAATGTTAAGTGAATGGTTAATGGAGCTAATAAAAGAACTTTTTAATCAATTTATAAAGCTTCTCAGTTTTCATTTTAACTCAGCTTAAAAGTTTGCATAGAGGGAAATGGAATGAGAAAAAGGAGGCCGCAGATGTTGATCCAAGCACTATAAAGGACGAGAGTCGTTTACGTACATAGATTTATTACAAGAAGGAAGATTACCTACAGTAGGTGCCAACATAAGCAACATGCTCGAGGGCATTACGTGAAAAAACCTCAGATAAAAATGGCGGTTTCCCTCGCAAGAGTTTAAAGCTTCAGCTGCTCACTTACCGTCGCAATATTTTTTATAGCCCGGATTATCAAGATCGCTATTAATCCGAACACATTTTCGCAAAAATGTTCATTCCCTCTTTTAAGTAAAAAATGCTTTTAAATCCTTTGCAAGAAAAAAACATATAATACAATTTCAAAGGATCATGAATAGATGCATTTCATCGGCATTTTATATAACTCATCCATGTTGATATTTTTTCAACATGTGATACGTAAGATGTAATAAATTTCAAATAAACATATCCCTCTCATCGGAGATTGCCACGCCTTGGCGGGTATTGGGCATTGTATGTTAATGGAGACTTGGACGGGTCCATCGGAAATAGTGGTGTGGGCAAAGAAAAAAAAAGTAAGAAAAAAAATGCGTCGTGCGTAAAGTATGCATGTTTACAAAGTCGCGAGAATTGAAAACGGTGTTAAGACCATTTTCAAAGACGACAAGTTCTTATGGTGGCGCCATGGCGTTGCTTACACATTTCCTACAGAGTCCAGACGCATGTACCGACTACATGAATAAATACAGCTTCATGTACCCGAGGCTGATTTATGAGACGCCTGTGATCCCAGTGCTTGCAAAATTGCTCTCGATAGCTTTTAATGATTCACAGAATCTTCAACTTTCACGAATGGGAGCACTGCCATATTTTTGGATCAAAAATATACAAATTGTCAATTAAAAGAGTATGTTTTATCTACTGATCATGTAGGGTACAAAAATACTGAACTGTCTTTCAGTTAGCACAGTTTTCTGAGGGCAAAGTGTATGTTTGAGATATTGACCAATTGCAGTAAAGTACAGAATGGGAAATGTGTGGTTTATCATTAGAGCGAAGCTTACCACAATAATCGATGAGTAGGTAAAGAGACCCAGCATGCACGCGACTATCGCACCAGGAGTTCGAGTCAGTCTGAGGCTCGAAGAGTGAAAGGTCAAGACCCTCCATGTCACTCTCACCGCAAGAGTCGCTCAGAGGTTCAAATGCACCCCCGGAAAGAGGCAACTCCTCTTCCGTAATCTCTTCCGATAGACAGTCTTCTGCACTTCCTCGACAACGAGAAGCCAAAGCCATCTCTCACCAATATGTACAGTTTTTATAATCTCTTGTTAATCTTTTATCGTTGCACACCAGTCAAATCAACAGTTCCTACATCATAAACTCGATCCATGTACTACCTAAAGAAATTTAAAAAAATGTATTTTTCTTAGGAAAGGATTTATTAAAAAGTAAATATTATCCTTCAGCAAAGAGGCTTAAATGATATTTACTTATTAAGAAACCCCCTCTTCTTGTTCGATTCACTCCCCTAGAATATATTACAAAACCTCGTAAATATTGAAGCTACACAGTAGCTCTTAACTTCTTGCTCGAAAGATTAGTCCAACTTTCATGTAAAATTGAGATCCCAAGAAGAGCGGAGTAAAGTTTCGCGAAGAACTCTTAACTTTATATTTATCTTGAGAAGCATCCGTCGAATTATTAATACGGAACTAAGGGTATGGAAAGTCAAGTTTAAAGTTAAAGTAGAAAGCCTGAAGCTTCAAGTTCGCTTTATTCAGTGAAGGATCCTAATTAATTGCCGGTTCAGCGATCATCCTTTCAGTCAAATCGACTGGAGTTTCTGACCCATCCAAAGATGTTCAACACCCATCGCTCTAGTAAACGACCCAAATTACTGGCGACCCGGAAACTATGCTCAGCAAAGAGAAGCGCTGTTCTTAATTAAGATGCTCTCCTAATTAACGATATCATAATCTACACTCTGCTCGGATCTTTTAAACTCAGTATTCACGAAAGAAATTGCAGTCGTTTATAACAAAAAAATGAGAGAAAAACTATTGAAAAAAACCATTCATTTTGGAGGCTAATGGCAACTTGCTTTCCTCTCATTGGTTGCGTCTTGATTCCTATTCTGTAACAAATATAGAGCTCAGTCAGTGAAGCTTGCAAGGAACCAACGAGAAAAACGTCATTACTTGAATTAACGTCATTAAAAAAAGAAACCCAGCAGTAAGCGAAGCGAATCGCAACAGCAATCACTTGAGATAACAACATTTCATGGATAATTAGATGATTCATCTTGAGATGGAAGCAACCTGATCATTGATACATATCGGATAAGGATCTCTAATGGAGAGAGTGGAGGTTTAGATCCCTCGATTGATCACAAGATCGAATCTAAATCATGCACGATGCCACCGAGTGATGTGTATGCATAAGGAATGTGGCTTTAGCCGTCAATCGAGTTCTTCAATCAAACTCTTTTGATTCGAGTATCCATTGTGAGCTTCTCCTGCTTTAATGACTTCAGTGCAAATCGCTCACAGTGTAACCTCTTTTGCGTCAGAGAGGCCCGTGCTCAAGACACGTACATAGGAGGGCGTGACAATGGCAGTACTTCGGTGTGCGTGATCTTGGGCGCCCCGTATGCGAAGATCAAGATCATTCCGGGTATCACGTCGGTGATCCTGGCACGTGAACTGGTTTCGTGAAAACACCATATCAGTAGCAGAGGGTAAATTAGAAGATAGGTCGTGCGCGAAAAAACTTTTCTTTTAACGGAATTTTAGCAATATACAATTTTAGCAATATACAATTTTCCTCCTCTATTTACAAACATCTTCAAATTCAACCATTTCTTGAAAAATACTGTAGAAAAGTTAAAACAGTCTTGCAATTCTTTTCTCTTGGAAAGAAAAAGAACCCCTAAACCGAAGAATAAAAAGCCGGAAGATGATCGACCTCTGAGAAACAACGCGCAACTTTCAGTGGGATTTCAAGTTTCAGGAGTCGTTTTAAACTTGCAAAGTGTCTGCAAAGTCTTTACAGACCTTTGAGTTTGAGAGAAACAATGGAGAAAACGTTTATCTGACGCGAATGGTGATTTCAAATGTAATTTCCTCTTAAAAAGAAAGATTTTGTCCACAGTGACATCCAATAATTGCCTACATTTACAAAAAGTCCTACATTTGACATTTCGAAACATGGAAAATAATTCGTCAACGCCATTCCGGATGGATGAACCAAACCGTGTTCAAAGAGTTCTTCTCTAAAAGAGCGTCCTTCAATCGTGAAAGCTTGCATTGTCTATGAAACAATATATATCAGATTAAAGAGAATATATTGCAGTATCGGATTACAGCTTGAATTTTTTATCCAAATCTAACGATTTTATATACGGAATAAAATGATTGGTTCAGTGAATCAGTTCCTTGAGATATATAGTACGATAATAAGGTAGAAGATACAATAAGATGTAATAAGACGTAATGAGAAATAGGATACAATGAGGAGTAAGGCTCAATAAGATGTAATAAGATATAATACGATACAATAAGACCTAATAAAGATATAATCGAGCAAAAGAACTTCACGAAGCTTCCCACGTCCGGTGCTTTTATTGTCGTATTTATCAAATGCTTTGATCACTCGGCAATCTCATTAATTAACCATTGGAAAATCTCGATAGGAGAGGATCGAGTATTATCCACAAAGGGCACGATAATTCGCAGAAGTCCTTCGAGATCAGACGACTTGGAAATCGATGGACGATCTGAAGTGAAATCGGCGACTCTCGTTTGCTTTTGAGGATTCCTGATATGTTCTCTCTCGTTCATCCACGAAAGTGTTTTGCTGGATCCATCGAAAAGCGACCGCTTCTCCCATCTGATGCGATCTCTCAACACTCTTCGCTTTTTCGTTCTCATGCCCTCGAATTCTCGAATCTCTGCGCCCTTTACACTCGCATTCGTCTCGAGAAAGGCAGCAATGTAATCTCATACCGACTGAAATATGAAACCCTTTCCCTTCCGACTTTCCGACTACTTCCCGAAATCAGACGAAGAGGCACTCGAATTAAAAAGTAAACCTTTTAACGAAAAAGGTTTGCAAACTTCTGTCATCACAGAATTTTCCATTTACTTTATGTTTAACAAGGCCCAATTTACTAGAAATCCAATTCTATAAGAGTAAATAAAAAGCAGAAACTATGAGTAGAAAAATAGTAGAACCGTAATAAAATCTAAAACTTTATTGCGAGTCTATCATCTGCTTGAGTAAAAAAACTAATCATTATTTTCTTGCAGAATAGTTCTACTGAAATAATTATTTTGAATATTTCGAACCAAAAGAAACGACAAACGATTTCCGATAATAAAAGATTCTCAACACTTCTGATTGCACCTGCTAGAGAAAACTCGATTCAGAGATTCTTGACCCAAATCAAGATAAGATGATCTACAAAAGTTCTCATCAGCTAATTCCAATTATATGTCCCCATCAAAGAAGCCTTTCAAGTGCCTTTGACCCTAACTTCTTTAGAATAAAATTAATCTCATGTGCACATGTAATCAGACATTTTTTCAAGTCTTGAGAAATGGTGAGTGGAACTCACTGTGAAGGACAAGTGTCAAAAATGGCCGTTTCAACGCGATGAACGCACATAATAAATAGCGGATCCAGAGAAGCGATTACGTCGGTCATTTATTTCTCTGAGTGAAATTTAGTCTTTTTTCAACGCAGCATCCTCAGGTAGAATTTGACGGGCAGTTGCTATTTAACAGGTTCTTCCTGGAGACGAGATCTCTTAAGCATAAGAGTTTTAAAGAGGAAGGAGAGTAGCTGGACCGATGTGACTAACAGTAAAAGTCCAGCTAGGAGACGATAAAACCAGCTCTCTGGGAGACTAAGAAGAGAGTCAGTTCTGATATGATTCGCGCTGACCTGCGTCAGAACCGTGTAAAACGAATCACCGTGTAACGCGCCTTAATTAATGACTTGGTATCATTAAGACTTGAGGGACTTCCAATAAAAAGAATTCTTAATTCCTCAAGTTCAACCATAATTCAATTTCATGATTAGAAACCTGTTTTACGTAACGATTCACCCTTTTTTGCCTTTTTATTTTTCATTTTTTTTCTGGGATTATCGAGCATCGGATCTTAAACCTTTTATTATTATTTTATGATTTCAAACCTTCAATTTTATAATTATGATAAACTATTACTTTCTATGAGGAAGAGGGTAAAGTTTTGATTTTAAAAGGGAGTTTTGGTTATTGATGTTGAGAAGGGGAAGCGTTACCCTCTAATATAATTTTGTTATGATACAAAGAGATAATATCCAATTTCAAACTCAAATAAAAAGATATCAATTAATTGAAAATGAAAAGGCACTAAACTGTAGCCACACCTTTACTTTTAAGTAGAAAACGCAAGTCATAGTCAGACGTGCTGCATTAATTTCAAAATATTCGAAATTCTTATTTTAATTTTGATCATTAGAATTGAAATCAATCACAAGTTTGCGATAAATGAAACAAATCGCTATTTTGATGCAAATTTATGATTTACCCGAAATTGGATACATGAACATTGAGCCCCTCGCGTAAATGGAATCATACATTCTGCATTTCACGGCGACGCGTCAATTCAAATACAGCATTGGTGAAAATTCAGAAGCTTCACCGGTCCAATGGAAAATGAATTTCACGAGATTCTGCATAATTAAATGTAGGCTCACATTGAATGGATATAACTGGCAGATATCACTTAACAGTGGACTGGTACATGTGTTTGCCGAAGGTTTTCGATTTCAGTGCACAGCACTGCCGGAAGTTTGGTCGGATAAACGATTTTCTGTTCCGTTCAATCGAAAACGAGATATTCATTTTCACGGGAAATATAGACGTTAAACCTGACTGGTTAGCACTTCGAGTTTAAAATTTTTTCAGTGAAATTAATCCCTTCGCTTGTTAAAATAGGAAATGTCGCTGGGAGAGCATTAATAATTGAGTAGTCTCACTGGAGTGATATTTTAAGTACATAATTCTAACGGAAATTTAAGAGATAGCCTGAATTTTAAAGGGAGAAAATTTCGTGATTTTTCGGTACTTGAAATAAAAATTCATCATATTTACAGAAAAAAATACAGCAATGTGAATTACGCACATCTGCGTTATGCAGTAGCTGTAACTTAAAATTTATGGGTGAAAGTAATTAATTGCTTTGAAATACAGCCACGCGGTGTGCAAGATCTATAATTTTGCAATTAAAGCTACTGCAAACATGATTTGCGACTTTAATTTATGTTTAAACATATTATTTCCGCGATTGTCATTTTACGAAATAATAACGACATCCCTGATGGAAGTAAGCATAACTGACAATTATACAATCAAACAATGCAAAATGTTTAGGGCACTGCCTGACATTTTCCTAATTAATTGAAGCCTCTACTGAATTGCAAATCGGAATTCCCTTAACGACGATCTCCTAGTGGGAAATCCATTTCAATGAAATTTAATCGGACATCTCCATACATCCCTTGCGTAAAAACACTCACTTTTTAAACGATACTTAACATTTACGTGGCAAAATTAAACTAAATACCGTAATCACGAGAGATGCAGAAAATCTCGTAAAACTTCAGAGCCAACAACCGATTCGAATAAATTCGAAATTACCGCTTTTCTGTTTCCGCATGGATAAACACAGAAGCTGAAAAATACCAAATAAGAGAAACAGCTCTATTGGCGGGAAAATATAAAACACAGTTTTAACTGGAGTAAGCTAATCAAATATGAGAGAAAAACGGTTTATCGGAACCTCTCGCAAAAGTCGAATCGAGTGGAACCGTTAGATGTACAAAATAAGCCGGGGGCTCCTTTCTATTCGCGGGCATTGTATCTTCGATCGAACATTTTAAAGCATAAACATATTATCGACTGACCTTCAAACCGTTTTAAGCCTGAAAATTAACCTTCGTCTTTTTATGCCTGAATTTACTTTAACGAGAATTCACGACCTTGAAGCTTTCTTATAGGCTTGCTGGGTAGTAAAAGAAGAGACGGAGGCTAATGGATAATTTCTATTTCACAGGGTTTTATGATCCCTTTTAGTTAATTGATTTTATAAGAACAGATTTCGAAGAATTCATATTTCTTCAGATAAATATACGGTGTCCCGTTCCCTCTAAAATTGATGTGCGTTAAAAATTCTGAATAACTGATTTTTTTTCACTTAAAAATCATAGTGTATCGAACAAGAAGCATGGCACAATTTTTTTAAATCCATGACAACATCACTCACAAGAATCACTCATTTTTCGTATAAAGGGGTGAAATAAAGTGAAACTTATTACAGGAATTAATTAAATTTTCATGGGGATCATTCATCTTCCACATTTTAACGGGGAACGCGGGCTTCCCGCAAGACGCGCACACGGTGAAGGCTTGTCGCGAACTGTCGGCATGGTACGTACAATGTCAGCGACCGACCGGCATCCGAACTCCCACGGAGCTAACCGAACCAACTGCAATTGACTCCAAGATTATTAAAAATTAATCGAGACTTCGATACTCAGATAACCCATTTTGATAAACGCATAGCTAGCAGATAATGCTTGATAACGTAGAGGACATCCTGACGAAATCGTTGTGTTTGGACAACAAGAATGAATATTTCTCTCAGTGCAATTTGTCAATGGATGATTACTCAGAATAATGATTAAAATCTAACATGCAGAAAAAAATTCTATTTTATTGTGAGAAAACAAAATCGTAATACATAATCGATTTTTTAACAAGACCACAATTTCAATTAGGGTCTTTAATACTTAAGAGACATAAAAAACCAACTTAGAAGGTTACTCATAAAACCAGCTTATATATAAACTTTACGCTTTATATGACCATAAGCTTGCTTTATTTGACCGCAAAAATAATGAAGTTAAAATAATTATGACTAGACACATCAGCAGTGCTCTCAGATCGAGCCAGAAATTTACCTCCTCCACATCCACTATTTTATCGAAAAAAAATAATTTATTGAATATAATATGGGAAAATTTTCTTACATAATTCAAGAAAATACTTATGAAGACTAATAATTTCAAAATTTTGCTAAATTTTATTTTACAAATTACTTTTTTTCGATAAAATAGTGGATGTGGAGGGGGTAAATTTCTGGCTCGATCTGAGAGCAGTGTATAAAATTACTAGACACTGCAGTGTCTAGTTGTACTCAAGAATTTTTCCAAGATTTAAAAGTCTTGCATAATAGCACACGAAACAAGAGACTTTTAATTGTCTATTGAAAATAAATATCGATTTTTCTGGGGCATAAACTCCGAGTAGAAATTGCGTGTGCTAATAAGTTTATTGCAAGCGATTCATCACCCGTGTGGAAAAATTTTGGGGAACTGATCGGGCCCTAATTAGACCGTCTAATTGCTAATGTGGTGCTAATTAGACGGACTAATGTGGTGCTACTTAAAACTGTAACGTTTTTACACCGCTTAGGACTAGACTAGACAAGCTAATTGGGTGCTAAAGTGGGCTACTAATCGGGTGCTAAAGTGGGTTGCTAATTTGGTGCTATTGAGCAGATATAATCATAACAATAATATTTGTTCAACAAATTATATTGTTCACGGTAAAAATGAGATAAAATTTGAAACGCCAATCTTAATTTTAGTTTTCCGCGCTATTTTTCTTTGTTGTTCTCAACAATCGGAATCCTTCCCAATCTTTGGCATTAGCGAATGTAGTTCCTAAGTCTTTTAAGAACTTTTTTTCGGTGAGTTCGATTTTTTCTTTAGAATTGTAGTGCGTGGATAAAACGTCTGTAATAAAAATATTATTATTATGAATAAAAACAATGACAAGTAATAATTGAAAATAACAAAAATTACAACAGAAATAAAAATTAGGAAAAAAACGTTGGAGCAAGCGTTTTTTCGCAAACATATGTTAATTACCTCTCATAATCTTGCAAAACTTAGTATCCTTGAACACTAGATCCTCTTTTTCAGTTTTTTTTTTGGGCCGTGTACTGCATTATTACGTTTCGCGTTACGTACTTTTTTAATATGTTTTTAAAAGTCCTCGTTAAAATGTTATCTGCATCAATTAAACTTCTTAGTGTTGCCTTCTGTAAAGAGTAAAATAAGTAAAGGGTTATGTTATTCCATGTTATATTAGTTATTTAATATATTCTTTATTCAAAAGTGAAAACAAATTAATTTAAAGTAATATACTTACAAAGGCTCTTCGCATAATTTGATCACTTTCAAGCAGAGTGTTGATATCCACAAAATCTTGAATCTGATTAAATGGTAAGTCTAATTCATATTCATCTGCAAAGCATTGAGCGTGGACATCCTACATTGTAGAGTTGTAGCAGATTCACTGGCAACGCGCAAACGAGTTATCTGCTTTTTTAGATCTTTTAATTCAATACTTAAAACATATATTCCTTTCAAAAGTTTTTTGAACAGTAAAGTACAGATAGTAAACAATTTCTTCAAAATATTTGAAAATTATGTTTTTCATGTACTTACTTTTTCGTTTATTATATTTCGCAGCAGAAGTTTTTGATTTTTTCCTTTCAGAAGTTTCGAAACAAGCAAAATCTTTAGAAGTCGAGTTATTAGAAATATTTAGTATCAAGTTGGTTACGGAATTTAATAGCTTATCCTGTTTGTTAAAATTTGTATAGAGTTTTGGATTACGACAAATCTTTCTAGTTTCTTCGGCGGATATTTGTTGGGGTGTTTTCGTCTCGTCAGTTGTATATATGTATTTCTGTGTCTCTAGTATTTTCACTCTCTTCTGTGCGTCTGCATATGTGCCTTAACAAGAAAAAAGAAAAAAAATTATTAGAATTTTATTTTTTTGGGGAAAAATAACATTTTTATTATTTTAATTTTATTTTTATTTACTTAAATTTTTTGTGGTGACTATATGATAAGAAAACATACTTGCATGTCCTCTCAATTCTACCGGATAGGTTGGCCAAATATCCAGCGGTGGATGCAAATTTCTGACCAATTTATGTAAATCATTTGTATCTGCCTCTGAGTATGGCGGTGGAGGAAAGGGCGAAACCAGTGAGCCAAAAATTTGATCAAATTTGATCCAAGCTGTGGGCACAATGTCCACTTCCAACTTTTCTTCATTTTCACAATCGGCAAAATCCTTATCCCGGATGAAGGAAATCAGCTGGTATACGTTTTCTTTGTCTTTCACCTTGTCTTTGGATATAAAATAACTCGTTTATAAAATATACATTACATTATTACATCAATATAATGATAATCTTCAAAAAAATAAGAAAAAAATTGTACATAGTTATACACTGTAAAAAAAGGAGAATAAATTTTACAAGTTCTGGTAATTTTACTTTTGAAAATTGTCGGGATATCACTACGTTCAGGTTATTGAATTTACAGCGTTAAGGTTAGGGCTTTTACACTCGATTGTAAAATCACAGCTCTGCATATTTGCGAAATATATATATATATATATTTCATGCGAAATCGCATGGAATTTATAAATAACCGATTTCATATTTAAGATTATCACTGATTACCTCAAAGTAATAATGTCCCTATAGCAACCCTACTGAAAAATCCGACGTCGTAAACTATATATATTAGAATCCAACGTCGGATTGTACGTCGTTTCCGACGTGGGAAACTACTAGAATCCGACAATAAATTTAAAGTTCGATAATAAGGTAATGATGGTAAAATTACATCAAAATTTTTTACAGTGATAGCATTAATTTATTATGATATTGAGACCTAACCTCAAATTGCAATGCAAATGTATGTCAAAATCTTACCGGTTTTTTGTACTGTCGTCTTATTCATGTTTTACATTATTCTTCAGAATAATAATTATATGGCATCTATAAACCACCTAAACGAATAAATAACTCAACGCGTACAAAAATTACGTCTAATAAGAGGTTGAAACGTTTTGTACAATGTCCAAGTCATCATCTTTAGAATTTAGAAACGAAGCCGGAAGCCGGAAGTCCCGTGGCCCGTATTTCATTGCGCGTACGTCGCGCTTGGCATATGATTGCTTGCTATTCGCGGCATTTTAAAATGTTAAAAAATATTATTTTCATTATTTCCTATAATAATGCCATTTCAATGTACAAATATGCACTTAATTAATTTTTATTGTTAAATAAAAATTCGGATAACAACAAAATATAATTATATAAATTTTTATATGTATAAACTGGTGGCATTATCAATAAGGAAGTGGCATAACGTACTTGCGTTCTCCTTCATTCATTCTAACTGAAATTGCTATCAGAACCATTTTTTTGTCAACTGACTCAATTGGTAAAGTGTTAACACTCATTGAAGGTTTATCATTCAGTTCCCACATATCCATTATGCTAGACTCAAAAAAGTAACAACTTTTTAATTAATATTTTTTATACCTCCTTCAATTTTGGAGCACACGGCAAGGTTAGGTGTATATATAACATAGCAACTTGGACGACTATAATTTCTACACTTTCATTTCTTATTTTTATAAAAAGAAACGTTTCCTTTTTTTATAAAGTTTATTGTTCATTATTTATCTTTTTAAATATCCTGAAAAGTTTTCAAAGTATACCAAAAAATTTATTTTTGGCACTTAGAAAATTTTTTGATTATGGGAGTCTAAATAGCGCCAGTACGGGTACCCCATTAGACCGTCTAGATTAGACGGACTAGATTCGGCCCCAATTGGACTTAAGTCTGCCCCAGAATTTTTCCACACGGGTGAAGTCCACAAGTTATATCGCAAGTCTCTTTATCTCTCCAATCTCTTTATATATGCACCTCGTTTTGAGAAATAACCCATGGAAAATCAGAGGTTAATGACGAGTTTTCCTCAGGCGAAAGAGTGTCTGTTCTACGATCTCTGCTTCTTCGTAAATTTCAATCAATCGCATATGCGGGTATTAAAACAAGCGAACTTTGCCATTCGAATCAGTAAATGTTAGACAGCTCGCTGAATCGGCAGATGCGAACATTTAACTATGTAGAGAAGCAATCAACTGATTTATACGATTTGCCGAGACAGACATTTCTCATAAAACGAATAAACAATCGATTTATATTTCAGGCTGTTGCATATAAACAAACTCGAATTAGTTATTTAAAATGCAGTCTGTAATCCTTTTATGATATTTTGAAAAGTAATATAAAATCACAAACCGTGCTAAAATATAAAAAAAGCGGAAGCAAAAAAAGTGTAATGATGAGATTTTTCAGAAGGATGTCGTCTACTTCACAGACTATGAAACAGTTGAAACACTTTAGGGTCGATTAACTTCACTGCGTTCTAGAGTCACTAGTTCGAAGTTCCCCTAACATAAAAAATTAAATGGCAAAGAAATTTGCCAGACACATATGCGCACGGGACGACTGAAGGGAGATGAACTTTGAAGTCGAAAATAGCCCAAAAATTCTTTCCTCTCTGTGTCTTAGAAAAAACTAACGAGGTCGGATCGTTGAACTTGAAGACGTGACTTAGAGCCAGAAAAAGAAAGAAAGACTCTAAACGCATCAAAAGAGCGGAGAATCGCGAATGAAAGAAAATTCGAAGCTTCAATGAAATTCCGAAGGCTTTGAGCAATCTTCTGAATGCTGTCGGAATATTTTCTATCGTATCACGTATTCCGCTTTTCAGCAAAATGTCTTACGTAGAAGTCGGATTATAAGATCAAGATTTTCATTCTTAGACATCTTTATTTTCTATCTCACTTACAAAGGTATTTCAAATATTTGTTTCATATTTGAATTGAAATTGCTATAACTTTGTATAATTTATATTCTGATCTGGAAAAGTTATTCCTTGAAATCAAACTTTCTCAAACTTTTATTTTCCCAAGTTTTATATAAAAACCAATTCTCTTTTCGCACCTTTTCTTGCGGTTCGCCATTATATTTTCGTTATGTATATCAAAGCATTCAAAGGCGTGAATCTTCCAAGCGATTTGAAATGCTGCAAGCATACCCAATTGTCTGTCTCGTCGGTGAAATACGAATAGGGTAGGCACGATAGTGAAAAGCCAAGACTTGGATCGGAAAAGTGAATTGTGGCCCCATAGAGTCTTATAGACAGGTCACAAAATATGCACTGCAGAGATGAGAGGTGGTAAAGAGGAAAAATGTACCTGCTCGTAAACAAAATTTTCCAGCTTTCACTGGAAAATTGCTTTTCAGATAATTCAGAAAAAATCGATTTTAATATATGTATATATATTTATTCAATATTCGATTTTTTTCCAATCTGTGATTACGCAATTCCTTTGTAACAGTTATCTAAAAATAATGATGAAAATACAACGTTTTACAGATTGAAAAACTAAGTTTGGAAAGTATTGCGAATTTGAGTTCATCCTGCCTGAGTTCATATAATTTCCAGGAGTCACGCTTTAATTTTAGAGCAAAAAATCGAACTTTCTATAAAATTTCTAACTTATTACACAATTCTATCTCATATACAATGATATCATTCATTAAACCGATAAAGGAGAATACTTGTTAAAAAAAATTCTATTGAAACAAAATTTCTTTAAAATAATGCGATTTTTAAGTTATTCTTCCTTTTAAAAATGTATAAATAGCATAATAAAGAACGTCAGCCTCGCTTCCGAGAAGAAGAAACAAAGAGGGAGACCTTCTTTGAATTTGTGAAAAGTCTCTTTTATAAGTTTGCACAATTTTTTTTGGTTGCACTTTTCTACTGGAAGAAGTTCATTTACAACCACCTGCCTCACTTTACCCTGGGCTTTATTAAGTAGACCCCGAAGGACAGTTAAAAAACTTTTCTTAGATTCTGATTGGACCACCGCGAGAAACTTATCCTCAAGCGAAAGTTCCACTCATTTTCTCTCCTTTGCTCTTATAATTTTCCTTTTTATGAGTTTTCCTTTCTTCCTTTTAAATTGCTCTTTTATCTCACTTTTCTAGATGACCATTCGAGCTTTGAAGAAACTTGGTAAAAAATATTAAACTCTTCGAGCTCATAAAGGTAGTTCAGAGTTTTCTTTTAAAATTTATTCGGATCGAAGAGTGTAAAGTTTATGAAAGTTTAAAATTTATATTGTAACTGTACAAACTTGTACAAAGAAAAAATTATTTTATAATTGAAGGTAGATTTGTTTTCAAGCATTTAAATTCTGAAAAATCTCTCTTCCGAATAAATTCCCTTGGACCGTAAATACAAACACGAATAGTAGGTTACAAGAATGACTTCTGCAAATACAAACAACATACCAAGCATTTTCATGGTGCCAAGCTACACACTCGAGCCGAGATTCCTATATACAGACTTAGAATATTTTTTGCGCGAAAATAACGGACGGGAAGAGTAACGGCATGGTCTTTTTCGAGGTCGACTCGATTGGACTTAAGTCATGTCCTTGTCCCTAGTTAACACTCCATGTAATTTGTCGTTTCCCCTATCCACCATAAGCTTCGCAATTTGCGTATTTGCGTATTTCCTACGCAGCACGAACTTCATTTTCTATTCTTTTTCACATAGACTTTCAATCACATACTCAAATCTATAATTTCTCAAGGTCCTTTCATTAAGTTGCTTTTGAGAAGAAAAAAATTACTCCCCTGACTAATCCCTGACTTTCATACAAATTTCCCTGACAGAAAGCTATTAAAAATTATCTGGCGTCGGATAAATCTCATTTTTGAGATAAAAAGATAAAAAAGATCGCTGGGATTTTCTGTAAAAAGTGTTACAGAAACTATCTCTGACTTAAACGGCCGAGACACCATTGGTGTTTCTTTTCGGAGAACATAAAGATGTACATACATGCAAAACGGGTTGAAATGTTTGAAATTGAAATAGCAGATGCTGTAAGAATCCGAAAATCAATTTGGATTTTAATATCGAGGCAGACAGCTGTTACGGAAGCGTTACTATCTTATACTATTTACGATCGTTTTATTACCACGTGGATGCTGAGAGAGCCTAGAGCCAAGAGAATTCTATCTTATAATTTATATATGTATAGGTAAAATGTGTACATATGTGCTATAGCACACATGAGCCACCTTACGGTTCTTCTATTAGACTCGTTTATACGCGCTCTGAAGCGCGAAAGTCGCGATGTACATTCTTCTTCTGACAATTCACTTCACCGTTTTTATATGATCTGCCTTCTTCATACGAGATTTTCAAGCGGCCGGCTGACCGAGATCGCCTTTTTCTACTGAACGATTCGCTATACGACTTCACGTCAGTCATTAACTACTTAAAATTGTTAAGTAGAAAAAGCTGTTTCTACTTCATAATAATTGAAAACATCCATCATTAATACTGATTTCTAAAAAAATGGTATAAATTCCAAAAGATGTTTTCATCAGTGTTTGACACGTTACTGTTTGAAAGTAACGCGTTACCATTACCGTTACTTAAAAAAAAAATAACGCGTTACCGTTACCGTTACTTTAAAAAAAAAATAACGCGTTACCGTTACCGTTACTGAAAAAAAGTAACGCGTTACCTTTACGTTACTTTTTTTTATTAAATTTTTAATACATCAGTTTATACAGTTTCATAAATCATACATCTATACACTAGACTTTCCATAAAAAATTCTATTTTTCTTCAATAATACTAATTTTTCGAAAAGATCATCACTCATACGATGTCTTTTATCCAAAAGAATCAGTCCAGCTGTACTGAATAATCGCTCAACGGATGCACTGCTCGGTAATCCTGTATTATACCGGATGAATAATTGAACCTTACAATTTAAAAATTGTTCCACAATCATCATGGCGCATTTTAATGGAGAAAAAATATTTTTTTGGCACACCGGTACTTGATATTTAAATATTTAATCTAATCCAAATTTTTATAAAATAACGTTTGGTAACGTGCGTTACTTAGCATTAGCGTTATCAAAAAATTGTAACGAGTTACCGTTACCGTTACATCTTTAAAAAAATAACGCGTTATCGTTACCGTTACTAAAAAAAAGTAACTTTTCTGGTAACGCGTTATAAGTAACGCGTTACTGTCAAACACTGGTTTTCATTGCGATAAATGGAAAGATTCGAAACTTGTCATTTCTTCTAATACAAACCGACAGCAACCACAAAAAAATGAATCCTGTAATCAGAGGCTGAAAGGTGCAAAACATTGCAAAATTTGAGAGAAAGCTCACCGCAATGAGTTGCTTCATGAAAACGAGTTTTATACGAATAGCTATGTCGTTTCATGCGACATTTCAATTTGTCCCTATAAAGTAGCAATCTATTTTTAGCCTTTTTTTGCAAACAGACTCTCACGCTTCCGTTTTCGACCCTCACTCTTAAAACGAGAGAAGCATATCTTTTTTTTTTTTTATTATCTTTTAGCCAACCGTGTCTGTTTTCTTTCAAACATAAACTCGTCACCCACATCGCATCGAGGATTATCCAACCCGTAATACCGACTCAAGAGTTCTGTTTTATCAATAGCAGGTTCATTTGAGAAAGTTCAACAAATTTCCACTAGAGACGCAAGCTACTGAAGCTGAGATAATTCCTCAGAGGGCAATCACGTGTCAATAACAATGTACGATGATAAATTTATGCCGGGAACATTGACATCGACACGACCTGGCCTAACCTGTCTCTTGGGTATTTAATATGCGATCGGTTTATTGAACTTGCAACTTTTTTTTCTACTTTTAGATTTCCTAGAAACTGTGACGTTTCTTTATTAATCTATTATAAATTATCAAAATCATATACTATATTCTTTTGACATTCCAACTTTGAAACTGAAAAATATTTCGGGATTAAAAAAAGAAGAATCATATAACCAATAAAATCCTGACCTAAATCCACGTGGAAAATATGAAAATGCGAGAGCATATTACAAAATGAATTATAATATTGTTTGGTTGCATTCTGGGAAATGAGATTGCATAAGAACCACGCTCGTATTTCCAATAACAACCAATTGCAAATGATAATTGTTAATTAGGACAAACGAACATAATCAGCTGTAATCCACGGATAGTTATTAGTAACCGTTTATAAATGATTGATAGCATTGTATCTTTCCGATAAAAACTTTGGAAAAGAAATATTATATTTGATAATTAAAGAAATGTTTCTAAAAATTCGCGTTATACATATTTAATCTTCAGATAAAAGTGGCAGGAAACAAAGAAATGTTTTCAGGTCAAAAATTCATTTTTCGTTCTACTTTCACCTTCTATCTTTTGTGGAGGGAATCCTCGTCCATTATTTATGTACTGAGCATTTGTAAATACAATGTCGAGAGACACAGATTTATCGAATTCTGGCTCGAAATTTCCGGTGAGAAGGAGTGTAACGGGAAATTGCAAAATAGCATGAATTTGTTACGCTGATCACACGTGTGAAACGCCCCGAATACAGATGAGATCATATCGCTAATTTTCACGAATCGTACAAAATTGGAAACAATGCCAGCAAAACTAAATGACGTGACTCTCATCGCGATCATCAGAGTTAACTAACAAATTCAACAACGCATTTAATCATCTAAGATATTAAATTTTGAAAAACAACCTTTAATAAAATAGAATACAGAATATATGTAAAATAAATATTTCCTACCGAGTATTACGAAAAATAATCAGAGAATTGTTCATTAAAAAAAAAAATAAAATAAAATAAACTCGTGTGGATAAAAACGTAGGTAAAAAATAACAAGGACGGCAGAATGGACATATCGTAATCGGTTCAAACGCTTCATGATAAATCCAGAGAATATTTTCGCGCTTTATCAAAAAAGCGAAAATAAATGAACGGGAAGACAGGAAATTGCACGGATTTTATTTTTTTTTCTTTTGGGAATACATGAAGCGCCTGAGGGTCGCGGCTGGAATTGCGATTTTCATCCCCATTTCGATGGCATATTTCTATTATCTCACGAAATCTGATCGGCCGATCGATTAAAATCGATCACCTGCGGGTAAAAAACATCTGCCAATAAGCAGCTTACGAGCGACGTTTTAATTTTCATTTTATACGAATTCCGTCGTGGCTCAAATAGAAGTGCGAATCGAACTTTTGAAACAGTCTTTATTTCTTTAATTAAAATCAAATATCTTTTTATATTTAGAATTCTGCCTAAAAAGCTAAGGAGAGCAAAATTTAAAGTTAAAGAAAGTCACAGGAAAATTTTAATTCCACAGGAGCATTTCTTAAAATCTATTTTTTGTTAATGTTTGTCGACAATTTACAGGTGTCTTCGTTCTGCCAGTGGCGGAACTGAGAAGAGTTCTGCGGTTGGAACTGAGCCAAATGTTCAAAACCCATTACGTCCATTACTACTTCAGACCAGGATTTCCTACACGCTAAAGTATATCGAAAGCAGAGCTTTATTTCCAACAAAAGGAGAAAATAGATTGCATCTGTCGTCAGAAGTGATATCTCTTACAGTAAATAAATCAAACAATCTGGAGTTTTGTGTTTATTTCCTTGGATAAGAAAGAATTTTTCTATTTTAGATTTTAATTTGAAAGACTCAAAGAACCTATTTATCCTCTTAGAACTGAAATATATAGGCTAAGGAAGCTAGAAGTAGATTTGGAAATTTGTTTACTCACGGGATTAATCGGAACGGAGGCAAGAAGTAGTTCTAGAATCTAGAGGCTTCGAAAATAGGTTTTCTCCGGTTGAAAGGGTGTCGGAGGGTAGAGGTAAGAACTTTAAGATTGAACGTTTGCAAAGGCATCCGTGACTGACAGCAAACACAAGGGGTAAGAAACAAGAACGATCCCGTGAGGTCATAGGAGGTGCTATATATGTATATTGTATAGCCTACAATATACTCACCTTAGGAAACTTAATTTAAGATAAGAGCAATCGAGCATCAATCCAATTTACGTATAAATCTTAAAAAACACCCCCGTGTTTTACTCGAAATTCCCTAAATCAACCAGTAAACTATGAATTTAATAACAAGATAAGATTAAAATACGCTATCAGAACTATATTTTAATTACGAAAGAAAATTCTAATAATATATTTCTCGCAATATCGCCTCGAAAATCAGAGCGAAAAGCTCCGATTTCTGTTCCCGGAATCGAAGAGAATCCGGCAACAAAAATAAACATAAGCTTCGTAACAAAAGAAGGCTTAGTATGGACTCGCACGCTTCGATGAATATCGATATCGAACTTGCGAAGAGAGCTTTTGTGTGTGTGGAAGAGCGGAGGTTCTTTTGCAAAGAGGACAGCCGGCGAAACCAGCATGGCTTTTAATCATGAAGGATGTATCGCCCCTGTGAAAACCCGAGTCGATTCAAGAGAAAATCCCCTGGCATTAAAATGTCAGGTCGCACTTAGAACGATTTAACCTATCGAGTGCAGTGGATTTTAATGAGATCCATGACGCAGTGACGCGTCAGTCTCACCCTCTTTGCTCTTTCAATTCAGATTTGGCACCCTTTTTCTCTATAGAAAACGCATCAAAGAACTTACTATGCCCACATATCTACATGTTTTTATGCGCATACATAAGTGAGTGATCCCGACAACTCGATTTTTATTCACGAGATCAAAACAGATCTAACTCGACACTTTCTTGATCACATAATCAAGAAAATGTCGAATTTTCGGCAAGTTGAATTTATTGTACTTTTCGAATTTTCAAAACCGAATATTTTTCTGAGTGTTCGCAATATTCCTTGTCTGTAGGAACTCCTGATGCCTTCCAAAAATTTGTATAAGTATGTCATCCGTATCATTGGACTTACCTGAAACAGAAGAGAGAACAAAATTTAATATCAGAGTATTAAAAGTGGCATTAAACTCTAAATAATATAAATTTCTCAAGTATCTAAAAATCATAAAACATTTATTGGAAAATTGAAGGACCTTTTGATTGGAAAATCTCCTGATTGAACAAATTAAATTTAAACAGTTTTTACTGTGTTTCTATTAATGAAGTGTCCTACTCAATCTGGATAATGAAATTAACGTTTTCATATGAAATAATATAATACATCATACTGTTGGAATGAAGGGTTACGTAATATTGCACTTTTATCAATTATATTCATTGAATTGATTGAAGAGCTTTTTCCATTTCGCTAATGGAATTTACATCATTGAAAATTGAAACAGGGAAAAACCCGCAGGTGATATCGACAGTTATATTACTCATAGACTGATTTAAAGTTGAAGAAAGCTTTCTATTCAAGCTTTTCCGAATAACTGGATGCAATATTGGAATTGGGGTGGGCCAACGAGCCAAACCTCATAAATTTTCATTTGAGTCGAGCCTCTTTTCGTTATAAATCTTGTGATTATAGTCCCCTCTTCATTAGCACCCACGGCAACACCTCCAATACATTTATATAAACACGAGTATGCTCTCTGAGAGTGATGTTGAAATATTGTGACAGGTATTTGTAATTCGCGGTATAATATAACTTTGCGAAAAGAGCGACAGTTCTTATTGGCCTATCACCTGTAACAAATCACATATCAATATTCGAGGGGACAAATCGAGCTCGGTAGGGATAAGCGTGCGAGTTGCCAGAAAGAGGCAGAAACGTTTTGATTTCTCACGTGGAAACATATTTTCCACGATGTTCGCCACGCTTGACGCCAAGACGAAAGAGCTCAAAGGTACGGATTTGGCTAACTCGAAAAGTGATAAATTGTTTTTCATTGATTAAACTAAAGGTGATCGTGTTAATGAGAATTGTGTCTTTTTATCTGTTACAGCGTGGCGGTTTGTTTTGATTTGTTTCGGTTTGTTTTGATTTGTTTCGATTTGTTTTGATTTACTTTGTATTTGCTTTGATTTGATTCTTATTCTTGAAGATGTCATGAATTATTTTATATTTATACTTGTGTTGTATTTTGAGAGAATCTTCTCTTTATTTGCAATTTGTTTGTATCGGATCTCGATTGAGATCGATGTTTTATGTATATGCACTTTATAATTTTTGAATTTTATTTATATCAAACATGTTTATCTATTCGCTAAGTTGCTAATTGTGAATATTACTTGTTTTATGCGAATATTACTTACTATGTGAATTTCTGTTTTATTCTTGTACTTGATTTTGACTATGTTTGAAGCGTAACGGTTTTCGTCAATTTATGGCTTTATTGATGTAGTTCTATTATTGATTCTTATTATTGTTTTTGACTGAATATACTAATGTTATTATTAAATGTACGCTTTGCTCATCTCAATCTACCTGCCTTTCGCCTAATAATTTCACATAATTACGATAATTTATTTTCTTACAATTCTTAAAATGAAACAAATTAACTTATATGAATAAAAATTTAGCTGTCGAGCATACGCTTTATGTGCCTCAAAAAAGAAGTGGTCACAATATCGCCGGATAACAATTTGTCGCTTTATAAAATACTCCAAAAATTTAAAAATTCAACCATTTAATACCAACTTTACTCAAATTCCGATTAAAAATCTTGTGCGATATTAAGGACATATGTGGTAATTACGAATTGAATTAACAGAATACACCCCCATATAGTTTGGTGGCACCCATCCATTTTCTTTTCAAAATGAAAAAGGAAAGTTTCCTTTTTGTGAAACAGAAAGAGCTTTCAGCTTTCAAGTTTTATAGTAACAGAAGTCACGAAAGAAGCTGTTATCTGTCGGCTAGGTTTGCTGGAAAAGTTGGTGAAAAGGAGGAGAGAATGGGTTGGGTGATCGCTGTACCATTTTCATCGGATGGCGTTAGATCCGGACGTGACGCAAGGCTGAACTGAATGATGCGACCTTCTCTTCGAAAGCTCTGATTCAAAACGAGCTTTCAGCATAGCCTCTAGCTATACATAGTTTCGCGATGTGAACGAGCAGACATCAGCGAACCTGCGCCGCATCTCGTCACACCGATGACGAGAGACCTCGGACGATCGCTCAGGCATGAAAATTCCACAACCCTCGTTCCACAGCCTTTCCCTCTCGCCGATAAAACCACCTTATCGACTTTAGTCTGCCTTCAGCGGGGGAGAAATAGATCCATCAATTTTTACCCCTCAACTTTAAAAAAACGAAATATCTCCAGAATTATAATCACATCAAGTAAGTCTCAAAGTATTACTTGTAATTCTAAGATCAAATAATTTAGAAAATAGGGAATAAACCCGAAAATACTCTCTAAAATAATACTCTGTTAATAATTGAAATATGTATTTTCATTCAGTTTACTTTTCTGATCACAGTAATTATTTCGAGGAAAATGGGAAAATAAAACGTGAACATGCTTTAGCAGCTAGAGAGAGGTAATAATAGGCCTTAATAGTGGTGGACACGCAGGGTCATCAGGACATCTAGAACATATACCATACGGAGAATAATGAAAGGATCGTTAGGAAGCATTAGGCGACACTAGCGGCAGAACCTGTCGTAAATTTTAGCAGGCGCTTCGTGAACAATAGCGAAACAATTCGAACAAAGTGCAGAGGGCGGGGGTGAATCGACGAAACTCTAGGGTTCGAAATACATTTTCCTGTTCCTAGTTCTGGCTCGTGATACATTGCGAATCCGAAGTTATTCATCCCCCACTGACAACAGCCGCCGGGCTAGTTTCAAGAGTTTGGATAAGGGCAAAAGTGCGGAAGGGCAAGAGTGAAACAAATAAAAAGCACAAGAAATTTACGACTTGAGACAAGAAACCAAAATATCCTAAGGAATGTACCAAGTTTCTTAAAAAAATAAGTACAAACATAATAATATAAATAATTGGATATAATGGATATGAAAGTATGAATATACAATATTTCCATCGAGGATCAAAATTTTGGTTTAATTAGACAACTGCATTTAATGCATCAAGATTGTCGATAAGAACAGAAACGGCGGAATTGATACGTTGATCCGTAGTCATCTCATAAATGAAGTTGGGCTTTGTAAATGCAGAATGTCCCGCAGGCATGTCGAAATCACCATAAAATGAAGATTTATACGTTTCCGATGAAGTACCACGAATAGAGGGCGCCAGCGGACTCGATAAATTCAGAAACGGAACACCGAATATCAATAACTGTATGTCATGCGTAAGCTCTTGTAGCTTTTTTCTATTACCACTACTTATTTGAATACTGGACAATAAACTGTATCATAAACCAGTATTATTTCCCTTCATTCACATACCTCCACGGAATATTCGCGTTTTATTGTTGATAATACTCCATTGTTAAAAATATTATAGAAACAGCTTTTAATTGAGGCTCAACGACTAGAATTATTACTTCATACTTTATATTCTGTCCGACTTAACAGGTCTGTCATTAACACTAACTTTTTTAGCCTATTATAGCTAATCAAAAATAGTATATTATGTAAAAAGTAGAACAGTTTCTAGGAAAAGATTTTTGCAAAAAGGGGGTTGAAAAGGGGAGTCGGAAAAGAAGATTGGTATACCGTCAGCCGGAATAACCACATAAACCTTCCTTTGTAGGGTGGATTTTAAGGTCTTTATGAGGCAGCAAACCAGGATCTCGTTATACGCGAGGAAGAAAGAACAGATATAATCATTTCTATAATAATTTTAGTATCTAAGAGAGACAGCGTGGCCCTTTAATTTTCTTATGAAAGTATTGACAAAACTGTCAATTATGTTTCATTAAAATCTAAGAAAAAATGTGTCTCTGAAAAATTGCTAGGCGCCCTAAGGAATGCGAGGAAACGTCGGAGAAATTTAGAAACTTGAGTTAATCCAAGTTTTTAAATCAGGAAAAGTAGTCTTCGCATTTCTTGAGAAAGTTTAACCTGCGGAACCGGCCCTGAAAGAGACATTTAATTTCCCTCTATAAGACTGACTATTTAACGACTAGCAAATAAATGAAGACTATAAAACATCGTCGGTTATCTCCGAGTTCTTAATTCTTCATTTTCGCGACGTTAACTGCAAAAGCTGATTACGTGAGGATTTAATGGGAAAGTAATTCGATAATTTTTTCCCGCCACTTCCGTCATCATGTTAAAATCAGGAAAATTTAATCTTGGAGTAAAATATTTTTAAAATCAGGGGTACTCAAAATAGGTATAAACAGAGTATAAATAAAGACATAGAGAAGAGACTCAAGAACAGAAGTCTTAGATTTTAAGAAGGTGTCTCATTACTGCTCTATCGCGTGCACTTAATAATGCATTATATGACCCTTGTCTTGAATCATAAATCTCAGTGAAATTATCGCAAAACTGATAACCCTAAAATTATTGGTCAAGATTGTTTCAGACTCATCAGATGAAAAGTAGGACCACTCGGTAGCTTACAGCAGATGTAAATTACTATCAACGGTCGTGAATCATTTGAAAAATAGTGACGATTGTTGATGTTTATTCACAAGAATAAAGTACAGTTGTAAATCTACTACCACTGGATATTAGACAATCCACGACTTCGCGTCTATCTTTACCGATAAAATACAGTCGCGACATTTTACAAATGAGAATCCTACGCATGGATTATGACCAAGAGTTTTCTGATCGAGTTCGTTGACTTTTAACTTAAGATAAGCTACAAAGAGGGAATTATCTGCTCGGAAGTACTGGAATCATCTAAAAACTGTCCACAAAGTCATTCATTTTGCAAAAAGTGTCTCAGTACCTTTCAATTAATTAATACCTTGAGAACTACTTAAACTTTTATCTTAACTCTGATAGTGATTGAATACAAATTATCCATAAATTGAAAGATTGCCAATAATTTAACATAAATGTTCGCTTTTCTGCCATAAGCAAAACGTTGTCGAGCAAAACGGAAATGGATAAATGATTTGCTCTGGTAACTTAACTTATTGTGTAATAGGCTTTACATTGGCATGATAAGTAAATCGGTAATGAGGTATCGTGGGAAATGCAAAGCCACAAATGCAATACTATATATATACTATATAGGATTGACTAAAGCGTACGCATGAGTGCCTATATGTAATACGCATTCAAGTATTATCTACGAAGCAAACATCAGTCACGTAAATGTCTACGTGCCCAGGGGTTTTACATGGGTCGGACGTTCTGGCGCACGTTTATGTGCTACATTTACTCCTCTATAACACGAATTCACTAGCTCACATCTATCTTTTGCGTCAATTCACTCCAGAATTCTTACAGCGGATCTCGCAAAAAAATGGCATAAACGTGGAGAATTACATATATTCACGAAATTATTGCTTGCAAAGGAATTTTATCAATATACATCAAATCAAACGTACTATAACTCTCCAATCTGATTTTTCTTTTATTTGAAATACGATATTATAAAAACGATAGGCATCTCTAATCCCCTGGCCTTGAAGACAACTATTTTTCAACTAAACTCCTACTCATTGAAGAGAACGAGCCACTTTTGAAAGTATACGTGCACCGGTTAATCTGATTTTATCTCAATAACAAAAGCAACTGAATGACATAAGAAAACGACAGTGAACTGTTACAAGTCCGGGTATCGTCACTGCTATCATAAGTGGCGCAATTAATTAAATTAATAACCTCTGCAATAATTCATAGTGATTATATCTCATAGGGAAAGGAAATGACCACCAGTTCTTGCCACAAGATATAAACTTCACAAGAGATTCAAGCTTTTTTCTCTAATGGCAAGTACAATTATTATAAAAACAGAATAATCTTTACGCTTCTGTTCTCGTTTTCTGAACTACACGGTTTATTTTAATTTAAAGAAAGTTTCTTTTAATGCAAAATTATTGTTACTTTAAACCTTTTGTAACAAGAGGCTATTTTAAAAAGAAAGCAGTAATTTGAGAGAAAGTAGGAATTTGAAAAACTAGTAGTAAATCCAAGGAGAGTAATTATGTAGTTTAAAAGAATAAAATGAAGGTTATTTTAACGATGTGGTCATGATCGATACGCGTATTGAATATCGCGAGAACGGGAAGTCGATATTGATATCCGATCAAGCGCATGCACGACTGGGTCAGGTGCAGTGGTCACACCTGGGTCTTTTTTTTATATTTTAGAAAAATTCGATTCTAGATTAAATAATTATCGAGGGGTGGAGAACTCCGAATTAATTACGGGGCCGGAAACCATTTGTGCTGCAGATAGTAATTATTCGGTTCAAATTAAAAATCCGGCTTATAAAATGAAATCATTTTAAACTTGGATCCGATTTGAATTTCTGGAGGTTGCAAATGATATTCCCAACTGATTTCACGGCTTCCTTGTCAGGAAATCAATTACACATTATTTTATTTACAAAGTTTGATGAGCATTTACTCGTCGATTTTTTGTGTGCGAGACGTCAAGATCGCAATTAAAAGTGTAAATCCCTCGAGAACTTCGTATATTTGTACAATTAATTTTTTCCTTTCCCGTCGGTCGGTTGGATTTTATTTAATTACACTTCCCTTACAATCTCCTCAACATCAAGTTGGAAACTTGCGATCCCTTTTCATCAGTTTTTTGCCTTTGACCTTCTCAATTCTCAACGTAAAATTAAGATCGTGGTTTTTCATTATGAAGGACACTGCTCTCCAAGAGGATTTCCTTTGTGTTTTATAATTTCTTCAACCCTTCTCGATTTTTATGTATAATATAATTATTGTCTGGAATTTAGAGAGGTATCTTTTCTATATCAAGTTTCGCAGTTTTGAGAAAAATGAGATAAATTATCCTTGCTTTAAATGAACCCCGAGATATTTTCTGCACATGCGATTGATAATAATCGGTGACACTATCAGATTTGGATTACCTTACATCGTGCAATTTATAACAAAGACCCTTAGATCGGTATCTTTGAATGTGAATAATTGCCCGTTTTCTGGTAGGTGGAACAAAACAGTAACACGTATATCATAAACTCCATACGCAGACCAGTATATTCCACGCATGTACCGTCTTGCCAAGATCGTATAATTTATATCAGATTGCAGTACTGTCATTAATTTACTTCTTAACTCTAATCTTAAGAAAAAAATTTGATAAAATAGGTTTGGGAGAGTAATTATAAAGATTTTGTCCTGAGGGTGGTTCTAATTTCGATTTGGAGTTTCTCCCTACTCGATTAAATTTTAAATGAATCATACTCCAATTAATATCGAAGTTATAGTAATTAAGCAGAAATTAAATTTCAGAACAAAAGGCAAGAGGAAAAAAATGTATTTCCAAAAGGGAAACTAAAAAATTAACAATCAGAAACTTTTTGTCAATGACATTTAAAGGGTTGAGAAGAAAAGAAGGGAGAGCGTAAAAAGCAATGTCCTCTGTTGATCGATCCGGTACATGAGAAAGGTTCTGAACAAGTCGAAGAACGTGTCAGCGAGCCAGCAAATTGCATTTGAGATTATATGCCTGACCCACTTTGCGTTCACTCTGAACGGTTCAGTCGCGATTAGGCATATTTATTACAGGTCTTTATTATCCTCTTTATAAAATTCAGCGAAAAGAAAACGAAAGCCTTGACTCGATCAAAAAATAGTGAAAAGCGTTGACTATAGGCACTACACCAATCAAATTTAATATGCACATTATGAATATTTTTTAAATTCAAGTGTAAGATGCGAAAGAATTAAAAGTGATCAATTTATAATAAGCTTCTGAATTGAATCAACTGTTATCACTTTTCAAAAAAGTGATAACAGTGAAATTAATAATGAAAAATCCAAGAATTATACAAAACAAAAACAATCACAAATATAAACAATGCAGAAATACTATCAGTTACACCTTTTTCCGTATAAATATTATTAGGACTGCCAGCAACCGTTAAAAAAATTCGTTGATAACGGTAAGAAAGTTTTTTACTATAAACACAACATAACTTTAAAATAGCACTCGTAACTTTCAATTTATTGATGTGAAACGCCCAGCCTAATTATTCTGCACCCACATAAATGTCATAAGTAAATTTTGCACCCATTTCCTCAGTAATTATTTATCGTAATATGCAACATCAATCTTGCGTTAGAAATCGTCGGGGTACAGTTCTTAGCAAGGAAAAAGTGGTGTGCACACACGAGTTACTTCTACACATTGGGTATTAGTGCTATAATAGGTCGCGTAGGTTGTGCTTGACAAGCAGGTATGAACATTCACGTCGAGAATTATCGGGTGTTCATTAGCAAATTAAATACCTAATAAGCTAAACGATAATGAATGGCAAATCTTGAATAGCAGTTCAGAACGATCGACTTCAAATGCTCGAAGAAACCTAGTAATCTGAATCGAATTAAATCCTCAGAACTACGATCAGAGAAATTGCATTGACTTCTCATATGTCAAAAAGCCCAGCTATAAAACATCTCATTAGACGTCAGTGTACTATTAATCGAGAGACCCAATGGAAAATAAATTACCTGTGACCAATCTGTTATGAAGGTAGCTTTATCTTTTGAATCTATTATCTTCTATTGTAATGCTATTTCACGTGGGAGTCTAATTTCAAGCTTTTCAAATAATAGAATAATTCTTACAGAATAATATAAATTATTCTAGTTGAGTTTGCTTGAAAATTTTGTGAGAGATAATAGTCAACATTGTTTTCGTATAGAAACGAGTAGCTTGAATAGTGAAGAAGGCGAAGAGAGTGAAACCAGTAGTAAAATCGAGGAGCGAATGGTAATTGGACACTAATTACCATTGGATGGATAACCCGACGTACTAATTGGATTAATTAAACGTGTGCAGCTTTCTGTACACAACGAGCAATGTTCATTTGTGTTGAATGTCACGGGTGTGAAATAAAGCAGAACTTGAAACCTTTAATCGGCAACCAGAATGAAAATTCAATATCAAAATACCCTAGCGTTAAAAATGTATTTGCTTTTTCAGTTGCTGAATTAATGCTACACACAACTGAATGTCCTTTTATCCAAATTTGCTCAACGTGTCATTTTTATCTAAATACCACATTTAAAAACTTCCTGCACGTCGAGAATTCACATATATATTTATATTGTATATATATTGTGAAAGCCTCCGTGCCAATAAAAATACGATTCAGGAAATCGCTTTAACGTCTCTTGCCAAAAGTACATCCCACCCTGTTATTTATTGCAAAAAATCAAGATCAGAGAGGAAGCACAGCAGGGACGGCATTAGACTTACATGAAACTAGTTTCAATTTCAGAGGTTTAAAAAATTCCTGAACGAGAAAAGTCAATCTACAAGTAATTGGAAAGTGCTTTCCCTCTAAAAAAAAAACTAGGGCTGAGTAATAAAGTAGTTCACATGAAAGTCAAAACTACATTCCGCATTAAATCTCTTTTTTCTTTAATTGAATAACAGATCGTTAATTCCATTTAACCCCTCAAGATCGATTGTAGTTCTGCACGTTAAAATTCGTGGAGTTAGGATCCTATAGATTCAAGAAAGTTTTAATGGTGCGATTCCACATTTATCTTCCTGAAGACCTACTGGAGAAAACTTTGGACTCACAACAACTTTCCACTCTTTTTATATATATTTTCCCTAAATCTTCATTATCAAAAAGAAGTAATATTTTTTTCTAAACAAATTATTTAGATAAGTTTAGCTTCGTCCCTGAGGGCTTGAGAGGAAGCGAAGAGGAAAAAGAGGAAAACCGAATGTCCAGGATTTATTGTCTCTTCTTTCTAGAGCAGACTATAACATACTTGAACTCTGGGCCAACGAGAGGGTTATTCTCTTCCACAAAAGTCTGGATAAACTGTTTTCAAAAGAGATTCAAGGAAGCAAATTATTTTGCATTTTTTTTAGAAAGTAATTAAATTCTGCAACTTACAAACGGCGAATACAGAACGTAAAATGTAATATCATTGAAATTGTAATAAATTCAGGAGTATGTTCAATGAATCCAATTTTATTCTCCAAATAATTTTCCGCACTGGGGATACTTTGAAAATCGAGTTTTTCATTTAATACATTTATATTTCACAAATGTGACCTCAAAAGCTCAAAACCTTTTACAGGGTCATTTACCTTTACAACTGAAAAAACAACAAAATAAAATAAATATTCCAAAACAATGCATACCAGTTCTTACAAAAAATACCGTGACCTTTTCGAACATAGCTTGTCAGTGAATTATGCAACTTTCAACGAGAATTAATTTCTCCGTGATGAAAGATCAACACTACTATTGGAGCATTAATGGCGTTGGAGTATAATAGTCTGTTTGCGGTGCTTCTTTCAAGTTCGACACAGAGGCCGTCGGTAACCCCGAGAGGCGCAATTACAATTATTTTCTTGTGCGCACAAATCACGAAAGGACAAGGTCTTTTGTTGATGAACCTTTCGTAGTCACGATTCCACGCTCTTAAATATATTTACGTTTCTGAAGTCTAACCCGAGAAATGCGGAGAAAATGCGCTATGCCGGCCGAGTAATCAGAAATACTTCTGATTACAGACACCGATGGAAATTTGAAGAAAAAGCAGTCACTTTCTCAGGTAATAAAATCTCAGAGGTGGCCTGCTAACAACACCTGTGAAATTCTCTCATAGCTCATAAAATATGAAACTGTTATAGAACCAGCTAGAAAATTTACCAAAAGTTTATATTTTCGTTTATAAATGCTTAAAATGATAATAAAATCATTAATCAATATTAATAATATTTATAGAATATAGTACAACGGCCTCCAACCGAGTATAACCGAGTCAAGGGCTGCTTAACTTCGGTAATGAAACGAGAAGCCCTAAACACTTCCATGCGGACACAACGAGATTGTCCAAGATATAAAGATATTTCATAATCATACGTATGTTTTTAGAAAGAGATCAAACTGAAAGATAAATATGGTATGTATATGGTTTCTCCCTTATCTTTTTGGCATCGAAACACGTATTCTTTAATTTCATTACCCGACTTCTGGGAGATGTGCTGGATCTTTACAGTCGACCTTTCTAGAACAATTCTCTGAATTCCTCAAGGTAAAAAGTCTTTTCTCGAGGTTTTTCTCGAGAAGGGCAAAGATCCATTTGTGCCTGGCCGATCTTTATGATGGAATTACGGAAACATTTTCTCCTGAGGCCTCGCCCAATGCTCAGTTACACTACGATAGCTGTAGCTATACGGAAGCCAGGGAAGCTGCAAAGGGCTTACTTGGAAATTGTCGAGGATCTTTTCAATCACTGTCTGTCAGTCCTCATTTTGAAGACCTTTCTTATCAAGTCTCCAGGAGCAAAAACCCATTTTTACTGAAAAATTCAAAAGATATCTAAATGATAAAATGATCAGAAGAATTTCTCAAAAGTATCAACTTTGTTTTTCTAAGCACGTCCTTAACTTGCTTTATATTATATAGCATTAGGTGCTTAAGCGATAACGTCATTTACCGTTCACTCTATAATATTCTCTGCAGAGCATGGACAAATTATTCCCTGATCGCTCTGTAACGACTATCTACCGGCGTCATCTTTTACCTGCATGGCTACAGGTATATATTTTCCACTTTTGCTTTCTCTTCCCGGTTTAAAAGTTATACTATCGGACACTGACCATTTCTATAGCCTAGCACTCTAGTCAACTAGTACCCATATATCCCTCAAAACAAGCAATTTACGAGATTGTACTCTGGGAGGCTACGAAATGAAAAAAGTTTCCCGCTATGTTTCCTCCGAAAGTAGAAATTTTACTACATTGAAGATAATTTTTTGATCTAAGAAACCTACCGATGAGAAACTCAGTTATTACAATAACATTTAAAAAGTCATCATTTAAAATTTTAATTTTCAGTAAGAAAAAGAGTATTTAAATCGATCAGTCAGGCGATGACTCTCTCCTATTATTTGTGTCGATTACGGTAGGCAGAAAACATACTAGCGATATTTATGTGCTGATGATGCTTTGTTACCAATAGCACGTGGTGATTCACGATTGATGTAGGAAATCAACTCTAATGAGTCATGGACCACGTAATGAGTCCCAAAGGAATTACCGTTAGAAAGTTGGTTCATGAACTATAAAATATGAATCTACCATTAGACCACAAATCAATCTGCCACAAACGATAAAGAGGATTCAAACATTTGCAATTGATTCAGCATCTATGGGATCTATGGAATCTATGGGAAAGATTCACATGAAAACATCCTTAACCATAACTGTTTAAAGAACAGTAATTATCGCCTATGACTTTCATAAACACGAATTCTTTATATTACGTGCGTTGTTTTCCAAGCAAAAGAAATTAGACGGAAAGTGTGAAACGATATAGAAAAACAGAAACCATGTATGGACGATTACGTACATACTATATTGAGGAAGCGAGGATTGGAGCAGCCAATTCTCCCAGGATGTCTGCAGGACATCATCTTAATATTAAACCTTATGGCGAGCCTTATGGCCTCTAGACTGGGTCTGAATCACCACTAAAGAAAGTGCGATCAAGTCGCGTTGGTTCAAGGACAATTTTATTACTGTTTTGTATTACACAATGCCGAATTACGGCTGTTGACGTCATCAGCAGGACATACACGTTACATTAAGATTTTTATGGCTTGAGTCACTTAAAGCAACTCTTTACTGCATGGTTGTCAATATAAAGTGAAAAATTTCAATATAAATGTCTCACTTGTACCGTAGTTTCTACTTAAGATTTTAATAACAAATATACGTCACGATAATTCATTTAAAAAAATCGTAAAAAGCATTATGGTGCGTATTAAAATATAAAGTAACTGATATGTCTAATTAACGAAATAAAAAAATAAGCTGTACAAATGCATCTACTAGATATATAATATTTCTGCCATTCATAATCAAGTTATGGATTTCGAATTTGAAATGCGGAAAACTATTGTGACATACTAAATGGGACCTCATGAGCTAAAAGTGTATATTTTAGAGCAAACATATGAAAGACTGTTGAGTTCCCACGACATATGACTTCGGTCAATTTACGCTTGAAAGATAAACCAACTTTAAGTAACAGCCTATCTAATCCCGGACAGGTTTAGCGAGCCTAGAGTGCCTAGACCGCCCGCGCATTTAACTCTGATGTTTCCCGCTTCCTTTGTTCGCGTTATTTTTATAGAGAAAGAGGAAATCTTATAAAAGTCATGCATTTGAGCTACGCAAGTCCAAAGAAATATATATTGTACTATCAGAAATATATAATTCTGTATATGAATCGTAACGAGTGGCTTTCAAGGATTTTAGGAGATTCGAAGGGATTTTTGTTATTACAGTCATAAAAAACTTGATTTACAGTTACAATTTATTTGCCACAAAAAGTATCCTGGTTGGAATTTTGATAAGGTTCCTTGATGAGTAATGAAAAGTAAGCGTAATAACTAACTAAAAAGATACGATCTAAGATTTTCAACTTCTCGTGAAAGGTAAAATGTATTTCGCCGAAAGCTAAAATTCTAGATGTATAATCGCCGCACGAGTTCATGTAATAGTATTACGGAGATTCATGCTCGACCAACAACTACTCCACTTCCTTTATATTACAGATTTCCTGTTTAGCCGATCGCAGAAGCGATTGACCCGATTAAAGTCGACTAGCAGACACACCTTTGACTATATTTATGTGGAATTAAAGAAAGGACCCTATGGTTATTTCACTAACAAATCATTCGTCTTAATTGCATAGTTATAGCATCAGTCATAATTCTCCAATTATAAATAACTGCTCAACGTAACTCTGCATTGAGATCTTTTTTTCAAAATGAAATCACCCATTTTACATCCTCAATAAAATAAATCCACATTGTTCTCAGCAGAAGCAAATCACAATCAAGCTTTAAATCACCAATCTATCGACAACGGAAGCAATGGATTGAGCGAACTATTTCGGCCAATTATTCGCCATGCGAATTTTTATACCGATCTCACTATATAGCGACTGAATGTATTCAGCTGTGATAAAGTCTTTACAAGAACAAAAAATAATAAAAAAAAAACAAAAAAAAAAAGACGAGAGAGACAGAAAGTGAGCGAATTGAGCACGAAATTGATTTTTTTAAAACGCATCGTTTGAAGGTATAGATTCACCAATCCACGTGCGTGCAATTTATCAATTTTTCTCGGTCGTGGAAGCAAGTAGTTTCGTTACAGCCACCTATGATCTGGAAAAATGTGACAGCTAAAGCACGCGTTCCATATGAAATGACACGGAAGAAAAATGACATTTTGGAATTGAATTACTGCCCTTCTGAAAACGACATCCGGTTTTTCGCTTCAAAGAATATTTTTCATTCGTATCTTGTAGTGGAAAGATTGTTCTCGTGTTTTATGACTCCTTTCACGCATTTCGTTCAGAAAGAACACAAACTCATCCAATTTCACTGTTGGTTCTACAATTTTGTGCAAATTTTAAGCAAATTAACGACTTGAGTTAATATATACCGGTTGAAGTATGAATTTTACATGAATTTTAGGGAACAGAGAGAAAGCTATCGAGTGTATTTAAATACGAGAAGTATATACGTTCATAGAGTTAGTCGCGTGCATATCATAGTGTGAAACGTGTGTCACACAGCATTAAGTACGCAGGAGATACTTACACAATCTTAGATGTTAACCGACATGCATGTGAATGAGCCTTAATAATTCCAAGGGATGAGTAATGTGCACTGTTTTGTATGCAAAGCTCTGAAACGACACTATAGGCGCCCCATACGACCATATCCGCGAATGAACGCGTTATATCTACTTCGATGTAACTAGATGTACTCCTAACATGAAGAAAAAGTGATAAAATCAACTCTTTGAATCAACTCCTACAATCATTTTTCAATTAAATTTCACAAAATTTACTGTTTTAAAAATTTTTAACAGTGACACTGCGAAAGAAGCATCTCAGAAAAATGTATAACGCGATTATTATAATCTATTTTTTACTAATAGCATATATTACCTTTTGAAGAACGAAGATATTAATCTGGATATGAATGTGGCACAGAAATTAAAGCTTCGCAATTAAATTGACTTACTTTCTATTTTTGTAGGGTGTCTCGAAGTTTTTTGTAAAGGCGGTTCGGAGATTTGAGGTGTGAATACTAAAAAGAGAAAAAAATAAACGAGTTCCTAGAACTAATGAATTTCATGGTGGTCCAAAAGCAGGCCAGAAAGCGCGGATTAACGACTTAGTAATCAGCTACTTACTGGCTACCGTCTTCGCACCATTTCCTTTCCCAGTTTAGTGAAAGAATCGCGATTTATGCTTTTAAGGCGATTTATCCTAAGATGGAAGAGTGGAAAAAATCGAGGAATGAATCAAAAAAGGAATTCTAGAAAATAAGAAAAATGTGGACAGATTCTATAATATTGAAAAGGTCTTTCATAAAATGATTGCATCTGTGAGTGCATGATAATATAAATAATGAAAGTCTACCCGCCCATTTACAAATGATTTTTTTCTTTTTTAACATCCAATTTTTTGGTATATCGATTTTAGGAAAAGGTTTCTCAATACAAGAAAGTGATTTCAGACTGCACTTGACGAAGGGAGCATCAATCGTAAGGGCGATAGACTAAAAGAAGATGAAAAAGGCCGACCAATTTATGAGCGACCTTTGTAAAAAGATAATCCAATGGCTGACAATGCACAACGCGAAGAGAACTCGCTTCTCAGGGTCTTTACCGGAAAGAAGGAAATAATAGTAATTTTACATTTCCGACGCATTACAATAATTTCACCCGGAAATATTCCAACACTATGATTGAATTTGCTAATTATTCATATATATCTCTGTTTAGTCAGAAAATATGGAAAAAAATGGTGAGAACGAAATTTAAATTTCAAAGTAGTTAGCATAGAAATAATTCTGTATTCATGGTATATTTGATATATACTATTTATAGAATATATGTGTGAATTAATTATTAATCATGAAATGAAGATTCGAATAAAATGAAACTAATAAAAACTACTAATTGTCTTATTTTACTTATACTGTAAGTTAAAAAAACTTGTATTTCTTATATATGAGAATACAATTCGACATAAACTCTCAGCTTCCAGTTTCCTTTACGTCATAACAACCTGTTATAAACTATAAATTGTTCAAAGGTGCTTTATAAGTGCTAACCTCTATCTCATAGGATCTAGATAAGTATAATCTAAACACACTTTGTACATTCGTATCAATGCTCAGAAACGAAAGCAAGACATCTAATCCAGTTTCCTATTTTACATTCTATTAAAAATCGACAGTAATTACGACTACTTAATAAAGTTATGTCGACACGCCTAGCCGGTTTATTCTTAACTCGTTCACGAGCAAATAAATAGGTTTCACTTTCAGTGCAAACTTATCTTTGAACCTAAGTAAATAAATAGTTGATATGATTAATAGTTCTTCAAGTTCGATATATTCCTATGGTAATTAAAAGTTCGAAAAAACCAATAAAAGATATTTTTTATTAACATCGGAAAATAATTACGATTTGAGTCTTAAGAGATAAAGTTTTTACTAACTATAAAAGTTTTATATATTCGACTTTTAAAATGAAGAATACATAAAACAATTTGATTAAGAGTTTTATTGCTTATTTTGTATCATAAATTTTTTAATGAAGTGCAATGAATAGAAGTTTTGAAATCATATCATTAATAAGCAGGAAGTGAACGTCTAATAGCTCTTAAAGCTCCTCTTTAATGCAAAGTTTCTTATCTTAACGGAAATTTAGCCTTTACAAGAAGGTCGTTCCAAGTAAGCTAATTTTCCAGGTGAGTATAGTTTCCTAATTGCTAATTAGTAAGAGGGAAGAGATTGCAACGGAAAGAGAAACTTGAGGGTTGTTTATGAATGAAGCTGTGTAATGTTTCTCGATTAAACGCGGTCCATTTTTTTATCATTTCAAAAGCTTAAGGGATTTAATACCTTTTTAGGTATGTCAGGAAAAGTAAAGAAGTTCTATGTGAATAGAAATATAAGATTAGGTTGCGGTAAATTGAAGAAGACTGACATAAGGACTGAATAGCTAAAGAGCAAGTAAATTAAATTTATTCGAGACAAAAGAGTAACCATGCACATAGAATGAAACAATACCATCAAAGAAAAGTATAAAGGTCGCAGTTTTTTCCAGAAATGCAACATAAAATCTACTCTGAAAGCGGTAAGCTCTAAAAAAGAGAAATATTTATCTATAAAGAAAAATTCTCCAACACATATTGTAAATTTTCCCACTAAATATGTGCTTAAAATCGTAATGGATTTAAAAAGTAACAAGAGTGGAGAATCCAGAAGAAGTTAATCCAGAAGAAGCTTTGATCATAAAATGGATAAGTAAGTTTCCTCAATTAAAGTGTAAAAAAGCAATCTGTGCTTTCGAGAGCAACTCAAGAAAAGCAGAATAAGAAAACAGACTCAGAAAAAATATTAATACCGGATTTAAAAGGCAGGGAGGACTTCTGTGAAATAATTTACTTCCGTAATAACTTTCTCTCGCGATAACAATATAAAAACGATTGCGTAAAGTGCTTTACACTAGACTATAATATATTTTACGTTTTACTCGTCTGTAGAATAGAACATCTTTACGTTTACTGAAAAATAATTCAAGAACATTGCCACCTGAGCCACACTATCTCCAAAGAATTAAATTAATTAAGAGAAAATAATATTAAATCGAAATGAAATATGCAAATATGAAGAAAGGAGGAAACTTGAAGATCGGCGAATATTATGTGAATTCTTGAGTAATAAGCATCGATTTCGCTAATATAATTTAACTCTGGAGGAGGAAGATCGATAGTAAAAGCTGTATTATAGTTGCACTTAACGAGCAAAGCCAATTAGTGCAGAAGGAAAACTCTAGCAAGTATATTGACTCACCCTGGTATTAGCACATGGACTGAAATTCTGTTAACGTCCCGAGAAAATAAATTGCCAACTTCTGATAAAAAAAGAACCGTCATTACAGCCTATTTCTTATCATTAACCAAGAGTGAAGGTTTAAATTTCATTTCCTATCATCATTGAATATTGTGTTCATTAAAGATTTTAGAGAAACAAAGGATTTTTCAAACAGAAAAATTACTTTAATTCTATAAAGAATGGTACGGCGGCATCCATCCGATCATAACCGAGTCAAGCTTTGCTTAACTTCAATGATCAAACGAGAAGCCTCAAACAATTACGTGTATCTTTACAGACAGAATATCCTTCAGTTTTCAAATACAATATTTCCAATTTTAATTATTCTATTTCAAAGGAATAGCAATTAAAAATAAATAAAGGACAATATTTTTTTTAAAGCCTTAACTTTACAAAAAACATGAAAATGTTTTTTTTTTAAATAATTAAGTATTGTTAAATCGAAGAGCCTTGTTCTGGGCTCTTTTAAGATCAAACTTCGTCATCTGGTATGCAAATTGAAAAGTCTTAGAAATATTTGCATTCTTACGATCTTACACAGAAAAGTGGTCATTTTAATTTACAGATATGGAACAGAAGACACTTATCGTAACCATTCGATTATTTTTATGGACGAGTTTTATCAGAAGAAAGAGAAATAAAGAAATCATAAAAGATGAAGAAGAGAATTAATTTACACCTTACAACAAATCCAACAATTAAATTCCCCATTAACATTCTAATGTGAAATCAATATTACGTCTCGGATCACTATATCGAAACTTGCTTGCAAATTCAAGCATACAACCTTCGCCTATATAATAATAATGCGATTATAGAGCAGCCTTCTCGATTTGAATTTAAGTCGAAACCCAAAGCTAGTCTGCGCCAAGATTAACCTTCGCATAAGACTAATCTGCTATTAGGACTTTGCGAAGGGTGAAGTAGCTTATTTAGCATATCTGCATTATAATGCTACTTATTAAGACACACCAAAGGCAAAATAATGCATGGAATATCAATACAAATTTACAATCACATAAATTAGTTTTTAAACTCATTTCATTAATAATATTTACTTCTATTGATGGATATTTATGTTTACTTCATGTTCAGAAAAAATAGAATCAAGTTTGCAGTCCAAAATTTCACACATTTTAGGCCCAGCGTTGCGTTGAAGGTTTTATCGACTGGAAAGTGGAATGTTTAAAATAAGAGAGAATTTGAAAAGGGAAACAAAGGGATAGAAGTAAAAAAGGACTAAGATAGCTATTGGTGAGACAGTGTTTGGTGTGCCAGCAATCGATATCAACCCCTCTTTCTACTCTGGACCAACCTGGGAGGCAGGGGACACCCTCGCGAGCGTTTCCAAGCGTCGTACATTTTCAAACCTCGTGGTTGAATTTCCTATGGGAGAGCGCACCCCCATAGTCCAGATATGCCTAACTACCCTCTTTTCTACGTACTTTGAATTTCACCCTCGCCCCTCGTCTACGATGCACGAACTGAATAAGTGACGTGGTATGAAGGACCTGAGGAACCATACGAGAGCTTTTCATATTTTGTACGCGACAACGCGACCTGAACAATCTTGAATAAATTCGCAGCACTCTATTCTAAAACTCCAGATGGTTATTGGTTCGATAAATTTTTAAATTAAAAATATAAACACAACAGTGGATTCACATTTGATACGTCACTGCGAAGAATTCACCACAACAGCTGTGTAAGAGGCAGTTTGATAGGTTCTCAGTCTGACATTTCTTCTTCCCTCCCTCCTAGTTCTCATTATTATTCTCATTATCGCCTTGTGGTCCCCTCATATAATTTATGTGCCTGAACACGCAGTGATATATGCCGTAATAATGTATGAAACGTGCGCGAATCAAATAACATTCATGAAGAAGTAATACTTCTCCTGTTCATTGCAAAATGAGTATCATGTTAGTAGGCTAGTAATATACATTAACAATACGCCATAAAATATTATGTTATGAAAATTATTATGCTGTGGTATAAATTCCACAAATAATCAAGGTATAATGACTCATCAGCACTTTTTAAAACAGCTTTAATTATTATATTAATTATTATTATTGCTTTATAGATTTAACTGGATTCAACTGCAACTGAGGATATATCCTATAATATTTATTTTAAACTCTCGTTTATCTATAAGATTTTCATCAAGCAACGAGTATAGTTAGGAAAAATGGGTGCCATCAAACCGAGTTAAAAAAATCGATTCGTTGGCGAAGTGTGAAAAAAGCGTGGCATAAAGGGAACAAGCACTTAACAGTGCATGTATGCATACAAGTACCTATATCAGCAATGTGCACTCCGTCGGGAGAGCGCACTCGAGACAATGCGCATGGAGATACAGCGAACAAGCTAACGTGTGTGAGAAACGTCTAAAAGGGATTAACAGGAACTCAGGATGGATGGACACTCAATCTGTAGCCTATAACAGTATATCTATTAACTTCAGAAATACTCCTTCAGTTTCTATGGAATTTAAACCTGACTTTGCTCAAGAGATCACAGATCAATGTTGGAAACTACTCAAAGAGTAAAACTAGTTGAAAAATATCCTTTTAATAACAACAGAACACAATTGGATCTTATAGATGTCGGAAAATTGCGATCAGAGTAATTTTCAAGTATTCAAGAGTAAATTTCAAGTGCATGCTCCCTCAGTAGGAACTCCATCTCTCTAATCTCTAAAATCAAGTAAATTATCAGTCGAATTTTCTTTAGAGGTCTCGAGTTAACAAAGATAATAGAGATAAGACCGGGAACGAGTGAAGTGAAGAGGGATGGGTATGCAAGAGAGAGTACGAGTGAGATAATTAACAGAGAGCCATCCTTCACGTGCCATACGCATTTCCTTGCGGATTACGTACTGCGTTGGTCCTACCACGTCTGTCACCATATTCAGAGATAGGAGGGTTAATTATGGTCCGGAGCCACCCCTTGTCGACGATCCTAACTTCGTTAGTATCGCTATGGGAACTCGAAACGCGCGTCCCATCTACAAAATGAGACTATAAAATTTTTAATACTGCCGCCGGTACTGTCGAAACAACGTGTTTTGTTTAGCTATTTTGATAAATTCTCTATAGAAAAGAGATTAATTTGTCTCTCATTCCGAGCTTTATCGGCAATTTGTCAGCGCGAAAATATTAAAATCGTAATTGAGGGGCTTGAAATTGAATGTTGAATAAATTGAAAGTTGAATAAATTGGATGTTGAATAAATTGAATGTTGAATAAATTCATGTTTTTAATCTAATGTAAACATAAAGCTTATACAACGTTTTGTTACGTATTTTATGAAAAGTAGGTTGAATATATTATACTTTAAGGCCAGATGAAAGTTTACGGTATATTGCAAATGAGTGTAAAATTGCGTAAAATCTATTATTCATGAAAAGTGAATCAAAGCGTTGCATAATAGAAAAACAATTGATACCTGAATAAGAATATGTGAATATAATAATTATATTCACAATTATTGTTAGTTGTCAAATTCTGCAATTGTTCCACTTTTTGATGAAAATTTGATATCTGGGAATTTACTCTGCTGGTATTTAAGAACTTGGGAACTTCATGAACTCCTTTTAGTACAAATAAAAACTGGGATTGCAAAGAGTCTACTGCAACATTTAATATTTTACGAGGTGTGAAATGCACCACGCGTGCAATTTTAGTAAAAGATGCACAAGATACGTGTATTTAATGAAGCTAATATCATTATGAAACGTTCATTACGCTGTAATGCAACCATTAGTCGTCGCACGGCAACCCCTAGAGCTTTGTGAGACAGAATTCGTTACCCCTTTTTTTCAAATCGACGCAGTAGAACAAAGGATCCTCCATGCCAACCCTATCTGCTCTTGGAGTAATATTTTTGTTAAAAAATTATAAATTTCTTGTTATAAGAAGAACACTTTCCCAATGGAAAATTAGTTGATAAAATGATTTAAACAGATAGATTTTTAAAACAAATTGACAAAATCGAAAAAAGCTATTTTTGTATAGTAAACATTTTTTTATAAAAATTGCTCCATGAGTAAGAATTGTAAAAAATATCCTATAAAACGCATGCGTAAATACCTATAAATGGTTATTAATAAATAATATTATTGATTTAATAAATAATGAAATATTCTGTTATTTGAATTTCCCGCAAATTATGTAGTTTAAAGATTCTAGTTCTGGACGTTTCGGTAGATGGCTATTCGTATTCGTAAATATCCATCTCACAAGTAAAATGGCAAATCCGGGCTTTAAGAGAGCGACCGATACTATGGTTCATCGTGCCTTAAACTTATGAGTAAGGAAAATATAAAGCTTTGGTGACGCTTAGCTATGCTATAAATTAAGCGAACGAATTTTTGAAGGGGTACAGGTCGTCCCGTGGCTGGTTGAACTACTTTTTCAAACGGCTTGGTGAAGCGATCTTACCTCACTGACACATGAACAAAAATTAATTCAAGTTTTTAATTTAAGAAAAATTTACAATGAAAAATCAATATATGAATATATATTCTTCAAAAATAATTAGATTCTTCCAAAAGAATCGAAACACGAAAACTTACTCTTTCAAAAAACTGAAATGAGAGGTTCGATTAAAAAAACTATGTAAAAATTATTATTATTGCCATCGTTAGGAAAAAACTATCATTTTCAAGAGTCGTTTATTCCGATTCTCAATGTAAAAAATCGAATAACAATGAAACGATTCTTTGACCAAAAGAATCGTTTTTCAAGAATCGAAAATCCTAGCTTGAACTCTCCTGAATAACGATCCATATAAAATTGAATGCAAATTCTTCGCCAAGAATCTCCTTGGCAAAATAATCCTCAAGAATGATGGGTACTACGCATCGAAAGAATTTTCCGTCAAATGCCAACTTGCATCACACCGATCCCAAGGAATTCCGTTTCCTCTATAAAATTGAATCGACGCTTCCCATAAAATCTGAACTCTTAAGTGCTACTCGAAAGACGTTTCGAGGTTTCTGAAAGACCTTATATTACAGTGATATTATTTTTATTACTATTTTTATTGGATTTATTGCTACGACCCTTTACAATAGATCTAGCTGCCCACGAATCGAGTATCGACACAGAAGATCAGAGTCACGCGTTATTGGTAGTTTCTTTCTTTCGTTACTGAATCTTTTCATTTTTCGTCATCTTAATGGAAAAAAAATGCAACTAAGGGCCTCGTTTCTGCAATGCCATGCGATATGTTCGATATCAACGTGCCAATTTCACGCGACAACAATTCGATTTCGTGCGTGACGACTGACTGCTTTTGTGCATACTCGTGGGAAGTCGAATCAAGATTGAAAGACCCGTGGGGTGTAGCGGTTTGAATGAATGGATTCGATCAATTATATTAATTGATAGAATCGAAAGCTCATTAAACCGATTCGATTCAACGACATCTTCGATTCTTTAAACCCTACTTAAGTCATTCGTAACAGCTTGAAAAAGATGCATCAGAAACTTCGATTCTCTTCCCCTACAAACTAATTGCATTCAAATTCAATTAATTTAAATTTCTTAAAACGTATTTTGAAACTTTTAATACGTTTAGTGTATGAAGAGTTATATGAAGATTTTTTTTAAACTAGACTAGTCCAACAAGATAAGATCAACGATGTACTTTCCTCAGTCTCAAATTATATGGTGGAGAAAGGCTCCAAGAGACCTAAATCTTACCACCAGAATTACATCCCGAAATCCGAGACAGTAAACCGACCTATCATCCTTTGAAATTCAATTCTCAGAAAATACTCTTTTCCCAGGAAAATCTCATCACTTGAGAAATTATTTCTTCAATATACACTCACTTTTCCGACAAGAGATTCTAATCTTTAAAAAGGGGATTTCTGACTTGATTTTGATTAAATTGTCGCATATTGTCAGTTCATTTAGAAAAAAAAATGAATAGAATGCAAATTTTCCAAACTTTTGATACGTCCACGGGGATGAAAGGGGCTGTTTATCGTTCCCGATAATTTTCTATTTCATTGATAGGAATTTCGTTTAGGAATTCCCAGCGGTTTTGCGAGTGCAAGCACGTGTTCGACACGAACCCTTTAAAGGCTTTAGCCTACTGCGTGCAAGGGTTAACTTTTTCTCCAACTACTATAATTGCCAGGTTTCATGGACGAGGCCTAATGGCGACTCTTTCGTCGTTTCACCAAACGCAAAACAATATCCTCGTCTTTAACACGCTATATCCCTCACGACTTCATTTAATTTTCAATATCTACCAGAAGTTCTGAATTTTCAAATGAACGAAATACTTTTTCGCAATAAAAATAGGTATTACAAGTTTCTTTGAAACATAATTTTTTCAGTGGCAAATGGTTCAATATTTTAACACTATTAATATTAATACTATTAATATTTAACACTATTAATATTTAACACTATTTCTAATTTAAATGCAATCAATACAAAAATTCATTCATTGGAACAATCAGAAACTTCAACCACATTTCAGTGCCAATCAAAATGATAAACGTATAATATTTCATACATAAAAAAAAAAAAAAATTTAAATACCTTTCACCCGTTTCAATGATTGGTAGCGAAAAGTAAAGCTGTTCTTTGACTTACCTGAAAAAAAGAAAGAAACTATATTAATAACTCTATAAAAATACAACTTTTCAGCTGCAAGAAAAGATTTAAAAAAGCGAATGTGAATTGGTCGCATTGGGACATTCGAATTAACTGAAATTCCATTAATTTAAATTCCCGTAATTTTTTATTATTCTAGAAGCCCGGAATTGTCGGTTTATATTACGGGCGTGCACGAGGTCGGTAAACTATGTACCGGAATGCGTTTGACGAGTAGCCGTGCGGTTACTACCGTATAACATGCATTGTTAGCTTTTACGTTAGCGGGTGCACTTTATGCATTACATTTGCCTTGTATATACGTATTCACACAAACATATCTCAATATACAAGTGTGTAATGTAACTAGCGTTAGCGTTACGGTCTAGCAGTCATTCATTGACCGTCAATTGGGAAAGAAATAGATTGTCGCCGATAATTGCTAATAGAAATCGCTCTGCAAAATTATTGCATGACAACATTTTTCATACACACTTCTTCGCATGTAGTTTTCACCTTTCAGACGGCCTTGCATGCAAAAAGCATTAGAAAAAAGTCCATATATTTAAATCTTGAGCAATCCTTGAAATTTATTTCCTTGCGAGAAATTTTAAATATCTGTTTAAGAGCAATTTAGTTTCGCCAAACGTTTGCAATAATTAATATTTATAGTTTTGAAAGATTGACTTTTCTTATTATTTTAATGATCCAGAAAAGGTTTTTTAAAATCGGAAGAGACCCAAAGTGATCCTGTATGCAATATTCCAATGTCAATAGATAAAATAGACAAACCAGTTCAAAATATAAGTGATAAAAGATAAACAGATAAAACCCTGAGATAACTGGTATTACTATTTATTAGTATAAGTAAAATCTCTCTCAAAAAAAAATTCACTCGATTCAATTTGCAGTTGGCACGAAGTGCAGATTTAATCCGAATCTAATTCAATAATTGCTTGGTGGCACATAGCGCGCATACTTCACATACGCGGGCGTAATTACAGAAGTAAAATATTCTCTTCTGCAACAACTGAACACAAAAGCAAGGAGTGTACTACGACATTACATAATCGTGCGCAATGAATGGAGAATTTCTAACCATAAGTCGAATCTCAGTGCCGGATATCCTCTCTCAAGGAACAGCAGTATATCCCGCAGGGAACGCAATCATCAAAGGGCACGCGATGATCATGCTTCGAATGTGCGCTTCTTGCTTAAAGCACGGAATGCGAGATTCGAGATTTCCGGTGATTTCGAGATTCGACAAACAACGTCACGCGAAACTCTGAACTCTACTTTACCCTCGACTTTACCCCAATGATGCAATGAACGACTTCGTAAAATAGGGTAGGCGTGGTTCCGAGTGGTTCAGATTACCTACATACACAAAGGTTCTCGTCCATCTATTGGATCGATTCTTCATTTCGAAAACCACTTCGGATCTTCTCGAGATAAGTATTAATCGGAACGAGATACTTTTCCCTCATTATACTTCTGCTACCTTAGGCACCTTAATTATATAATGACCAAAAAACTCTCGGCTTCCCCCAAGTAAATAAAACTTTCGTAAAATTTGTACCGAGAAATAGCCTCCAGTGATTTCTCAAGTAATTTTTTTCCAGTTAATCAGCGAGGTGATCGGCGCGAACATTTATCGAGGCGCGGAGAAGCGTGTTTCAACAATGAAATAAATTTTTGCGCCGAGGCACACCGAACTAATTACGCAAATGCGTGGAGGTCCGTAAAGTTTCTCTCGTCGAGTCCGGAAGAGCACTCAGACTTAATAAGCTAAATGGAATCGGCTCTGTATTCATACGACCCGGACAAAAAGACTTCTATATGTTTCTGAATGCGAAAACTGCGAAGTCGCAAGAGTTATGTTTCTATAAAATGTCATGGAGTTTCACTCAACGCGTGAACTTTACATCTACATTATAACTTTCGCTCGAAATTATTTATGCATTAGAGTTAGACGTAATCGTAAACTGTCTTATGTTTCTAGACTTTGGTCACTGGAAAATGGAAGTATTGACTGGTAGTTTTATTGCGATTAGTTTAACATTGGATGAAGACTTTTTTTTATCGGAAATGGCTTTTATGGGACACTGGGCACGCACATATACCGTCTGCAGTTTCTTATGAGACTGTACAGTAATAAAATTGAGCTTTGACAAGCTCAAGATAGAGCCAAGCTTTCCTTCGTTCCTCTCCGAGCTTCCTTCGCTCTTTATCAGAAACTACTATGTGCTCTTTCATGGAGTCACCGCGCATTATTTTATCATCCAGTCTTGCATTTTACGTCAGATCTGCCATTTTAGTTCTGCTTACTATAAAATACACCGATTTCAGTACTTTAAAGCGAGCTTTAAAGGTAAATCAAGTTTCCGAAAACTTCGATAAGAGATTCAATGAAATGTGACCAAAAGGAAGTTTCTAAAGCAAGCATTATCTTATTTCAACCCTTCTAACTTGCAGAATTACCCGTCAGTCTTAAAGTTAATAAATCACGTTTTTAAATCGTCGCTACATCCGTTCCGGCGAATTTCGAGCGTTTTAACAGTCCGCACATAAGTCACGTGTCCATTCATGCACGTTTCTGATGCGTGTGGGTTGGTACAAGTTCGCACGATGCGTGTCACGCACATTGCATACATATCCGGCACTATAGCTCTTGCCTTCCATCCGGTCCGTGGATGAACTTGAAGACTTTGATGTTACGGTAACGTACCCGTTATGGGAAAACTCCACATTTCATTCCCAAGTCCTTCCTCATATATCTTCAACGAATTGTAGGCGTATAAAAAAAAGAAAAGCAAGATGTACGTTTTCTGCGGACGGCTGTAATTTTTGTGATGGACAGTATACGCTCTTTGCATACAAAGGTTTAGTCAGGCCTCAGTGAGCAAAATGCTGCACTGACACTTTTATATATACGTAAAACAGAATTAATTCTTCTCTTGAAGAATTCTTTCATCATATCATGATTATATGTATAGACTAGCAAAACCAACCGTTCATAATTGCGCGAATGCTAATGGGTAGAAACTAGACTGAAAAACTGTAAGAAAAGTATTTCGAAGCATCGATAAATCATTTTCCGGACATATTGTATAAGGAAGATAGCGTCGTCGGATACCAAGAGTGATAAATCTTGTCATAACGTGTACCTAAGCACTGAGCAAGTGAACTCAAGTGCACACAGTCGTGCTCGATAATGACCATACTAATATGCGAAAACCTATAATAAAAGGCCTATCCCCTACAGCGAATCAGGGATTGGCAGTAGCAAACTAGCAGCTAGCAGTAGCAATTTCTTATTAACAGAGCGGGATAAAACGGGAGTGTGAATTCTCTTTGTGATAAATCAGCACTTCTTTTCACTTCGAACCTCCACAAAGAGATATACACCTTTTGGTTCTGGCTCTCAGCAATCTATGTCTAGGGCACGTTTCGCATATCCTACGCACAAATTACACATTCTGCCCACAGTACGAGAGTCAATTTAATTTTAAAGCTGCTCGTCTCGTTTGATCCTCTCCTGCGAATTCTATAAGCAGAAGGTTTACTAAATTGGCTTGCAGACCGAAAAAGAGAACCTTTATCATCAAATTTTTTATTATAGCTATTAATTTAAAGTGAAATTACTAATATATTCAGTATACGTTATATACTGATTAATAAACCTTAAAACAGAATTCGGTAAATTCTATATTTTCTATATCCATTCTAATATCAGTAAATTAATTAAAATCTATACTATTTATACATGAATTTGTCATGTTCCGAAATTACCTGCTTTATTAGAGAAAACATTGTGGGCTGCAATCTAAATTGCGAACAATAATTACTGTCGAGATTAGAGGGAGGTACAATAACGCAGTTTATCTGCCTGCATTAAATTTAACGCGTATACCTGTTTCACATAATAGCAGCTATAATTCCCCCAATAACTTTGTCGGTAAACTCGTATACTTTCGTATCGAAACTCGCCCGAAAGTACGTAATATTTTTTATGTATACGTTCATATACCCTGGTTACGGTTTCCTTGCGTGCACTGATAAAAAATTCCACGGACTTCTTCACAAGCATGAAAAAATACCCATAATGATTTTTGCATTGCGGAACTGTAACCTGCTATCAGCTAAAAATTGATGCGAGCCGAGTGCCCACCATGTGCCTTCTGAGAATTAAAGACGCATGCTGAACACATGCAATCAAATTCTCATTTTCGAAGTTCTCCTTTGAGTGCAATTACATCTTTCATGAAAGATGTAATTGCACGTTTAGTCTAATAATTTAAGATTTGTAAGGTGTTTAATTCCAAACAACATGACAAGATTTTTTATAGAGAGAAACTGTAATACATTTTTACAGTTGCTGCATATGTGAACTCTGATTTTATCCCATGATTTCAGGTACTTCGCATTTCCGTAATAATTCTGGTTGTAGATCTGGCACGTACGTATGTTACGTGATATAAACAGAATGTTACGGTTGAGTATATGTGACGATAGTATCTCTTTGACGAGCCCACCTGCAACTCAGCTAAATAAAACTTGCTTCCTCTCAGCCTTTCCACCCTCACAATTAGGATAACCGGTGACAGAAAGATAAACTTTCATGACACTGACAGACGAACAGATCGCTACACGGAGAAAACTGGATATTAAACCATAATATCTAGCTATTTAACTATGGGACGACTATCCAGATATTTAGATATAATATCTTGATATTAAAACTTAATATCCAGATATTAAAATATTGGATGTCAGAATATTTGGATTATATATTTTAATATC
>CAJFCO010000122.1:1010155-1135685 GCA_904066015.1 Synergus gifuensis
ATATTTTAATATCTGGATATTAAGTTTTAATATCAAGATATTATATCTAAATATCTAGATAGTCGTCCCATAGTTAAATAGATAGATATTACGGTTTAATATCCAGTTTTCTCCGTGTAGTAAACAATCAATTTTTACGTCATCCATCGCAAAAAGTATTGTCTGCAATTTATCCTCGGATCCATCAGAATCTCAGAAAGTTATCAAGCGTGAGGCTGTGAATTATAAATTGATTTCCCTTCAATCCATTCCTCTTGTCAATTATATATATTGTGAATTCAATTCCACTGCTTGTTATGGAGACAGAACAATTTTCTAAGTAAATTATAACTTTTTCGAACTTTCTTCTTTTCGAAAAAATTCTATTACTTGAGTCGCGGAATTTGAACTGAACTGATAAGAGAAAAGTAATGTACCAAAAAGAATCTTGAATGGTCCTTGCGGTGTAAAAAGGGATATTGTTTGAAACTCTTCCACCCAGAGAAGTTAATTACGAGGCCGTCTAAGGCCTTAATGGACCATCCACGCATGAACAATGCGCCGAACAGAGATAAAAGAAATAAAGAGAATATTCTAAAGCGATCTAGAGATAAAGAGAGAAAATAATAAAGTCGCTCGAATAGCAGAGTGCGGCGTTACCCACAGTGGATAAGAAGAAACAATTAAACGCGAGTGCGCGAATAACGAGCGAGAAATTAGTCGACACAATGCTCTCGTAATTGTCCTGGAATTTCGTCTCGCTGGTTTCCGCACTGGACGTGTTGCTATTCCAATATGGCAATTTTAAACTTCACAAACTCTCTTTTCTCCTTTTCCCACTTAAAAAATGTTTAAATTCTTTGAAACAATAACTCTTATACTGCATTTATACATATACATATACATTATACATATACATATATACATTATACATATAAATATATTATACATTTTCGTATCAATGTTTCATAAAATTGGTTCTAGATTTTAAAAGTGGAAAAATCTCGAGCCGTAAGAGGCTGGAATATTTCGATATGAATATTTTTGCCTAGCCTCATGCAAAATTGAGTGATCTACATAAATTCGTGTATAACTGGAGGGCTTTGCGTGACCTGAAATTCTGACAGTTTACGTTTGGAGCGATGCCCAAATTGCGTCATAGCAGTGGAGAATTCAAATCAAATAATAGAAGACAATGGCTTCGATTGTAGAATATAACCTGCCTTATAACGCAAGTTCCGATCGTGACCTCGAGTGAAAGGGTAGTCATACTGTTGGATTGATTGTATAAATTATTTATTGCCACTCATCTTCTCGAGACTCTCGACCTATATTAATCTCTTCATGGCTATTTGACTCTTAATTCTCTTACATTACATGCTCAATTCGGACAGAGTACGTAAAGAAAGAGTACTACGGAAAGTAGTACACTCTGTTCTAGAAATCTAAATAATGAAACGAGTACTTGGCTCCAAATATTACAGCCACAACCCACACTTCAAATAAATCTGTCCTCAAACCCGCCGACATTTGTGGAAAGCACAAATTAGGTTAATAAATTAATTAGGTTCCATAAACAATTAAAATAAAGAACTCAATGTGATTAAAACATCTATTGTTTAGAAAATAGAGGCAAACAGGCCTCTACAACATTTTCTCTTAGAGTATGGATTGTTCGAGGAGAGTTAATGATTAGACAGCAGCATCAGCTTACGAATCGATTAATCGACCTGTCGTGTCGTTGGAAGCCTGCAATTTCGAAGCAGTCGATCAGGGAATTCGATATTAACTCCCTCACATGGCGCTTGCAGATGGGAGTAGCACATAACATCCACGAAGACCTTTAGTGACCAATATATAGTTACTCGAAAGTAAAGGTATACAACAGCAAGATTCGCTTGGTTGGTGATTAACAAAACTGAATTCGCGCCCTGCCTACCCCCTTTAATAATAATAACCAACCATGTGGTTTATATTATAGAAGAGAAAAGGGGTGGAGTAGGGAGAGAGGCAGCATAATTAAGCGCTAACTCTCAGTGGAATGACGCGCCTCTCACGACTCCATGGGATAGACTTGCCAAGATACTCCAAGTTTCATTAGCTGCTAATCATACTCTCCCCCACGCGTAATAAGGGATGCTGCTCTACTTTCGAGTTAAGTGTCAAAATTAAATTCAATCTTGGCGACGAATTTTATTCTAAATCTGATTGGAATTGTGATACTTTAATTAGATCGTTTGCGAGATTGTTACATGAAGAATAATTTAGAAAAAAATAACATAATTTTCTGGATTTATTCCAATATTGGAAAAATGCATTAGCTATCTTTGGAAAACAATTTAAATTAGAAAAAAGAACGTAATGACTAAAAAAAAATCAACATTATCTCAGACAACAGAGCGACAGTAAAATTAGATTGTTTTCTTAAATTAGCCTTCCCACCAGAACCGCTTTGTCATTCGTTATACAAGATTCGAATTAGGATGCACCAAATATAACCACATACCCTCCTCTACGTATTCAACGCCCTAGGTTATAGGGCAATATATGTATAAAATGCTGTCAGCGCACATTGTGGAGCATGAGCTTGGAATTCCGATCTTGAAACTGTATAACAAGTCCTTGTCTCTAGTCAGATAAGCATTCAATCTTGTTGCAATGTCGAATGATGATTCAGTTTTTGTTAGAGTCGAGAACATCTCTGCCTCGCATAAGAAATAGTAAAGTGTAAAACATATGTCTCGAAATATCATACCATATGATGTCATAAATTATTTATATCGATATAGCATATTCACGCGGGTATCAGCAATTTTTTTTATCATTTTGAGTGGAATCTTTGATCCCTGCATGCAGGCATTAACTTTTTTATACACGTGAGGTGTATAAGAAATTCATCAGAATCAGAAATGATATTCAGTAGACCCAGAAAAAAGTTCTTATTAAATTAAAGAAAACATTTTTTTGACTACGTTTTTTTGATTTAACACATAAATATTTTTATATTAAAAGAAAATTTCTTTGATTTTAATAAATGACATCAAGTAGTTTCTTTCACTTAAAGAAACTATTTGTTTAAATGATTTATTTGATTTAAAACAAAATTCTTTTGATTTAAGAAAGTTAATAGTTTAAATGAAAGAAATAATTTCTTTAGAGTCAGTAATTTGAAATAAAGAAATTATTTCTTTGAATCAAAGAAAGATTTTCTTATAATCCACATCATTAATTCGCCACGCGATTGCGCAGGAGAAGAAGCCTTTCGGAAATGCATTCTTTTCGTGAACTCGTGTGTTGTCAAATGTTTGTGTAAAAGCGGACGCGGCCGGCTAGATAAAGTCTTCATAATCATTTAAATCGTTAAAATGTGTGATAAAGACGAGGATAAAGAAGTGTAAGAATTTACAAGAAATGTGACAATTTAAAAGAGTGTGAGATTTACATGAGTGTGAGGATTTACAAGAAGTGTGAAAATTTACAATTTTTATGAAAATTTAAGTTAAAAAAATTAAATTCATTCTGAATTTATTAAGAAATTATAATTTCTGTACACGAAATTGTGAACAGAAGTAACAAAAATTTTTACATAAAAGTGGGATTAGATCGTGCAGAATAAAGTGTATATAAAGAAATATAAAGGTCAAATCAAAAATTATATTTCTTTAATTTAAAGAAATTTTTCATTTGAAGCAATCAAATATTTCTTTAATTTAAAGAAATCTTTGCTTTGAAGCAACGAAATATTTCTTTAAATCAAATAAAAAAATTTAACAAAAAAATCTCTTTAAATCAAACAAATGTTTCTTTGACCGTATATCAATACTAGCATTTCTTTGATTCAAAGAAAGTTTCTTTGATTTAAAGAAACTATTTTCTGGGTGTAGACTTTCTTTGATTAAATTGGTCATGTTATAGAAGAACATTTGTAATTATGGGGAACTTTAGTTTCTTGGAGATTTATAAAGAAGTTTCTAACCAGAGACTTTACTAAGATGTAGATGGAACATACGGGGAGCCTTAACGAGGCGTTATTCATTAAAGCACAAAGTAAATGCCGTAAAGTGGACTGAAGAGTGTCAGCGCAACTTTCCTAGGATTGTTTTGGAACAGTATAAATTTCGTGAAGGGCGCATGAGGGTTCTCGGCCCTTCGAAAGGTTGCTAAATTAAGAGACGACTCGAGAAATGACTCACAAAGAGTGAAGAACTTAATTCTAGACTTTCTTCTACTTCGACGATAAGACAATACAAGTAAAAGTCAAAGTTCCAAAAAACTTGCAAAGAAACGTTTACTTATCAGCTCTAAGATAATCCTATACCAAAGATTTACAACGAGTTGATTGCCATAAACCTAATCTTGACTTTTTGACCTAAAAACAAATTAAAATAAACTCTACTACTATTTCATATCTTCATAATTGTTAATTAAAAGTGATCAGTCATATTTTCATGTTAAATAGAAACGAGAACATTATTATAACGGCGCAGTTTGACGGAATTTTAATTAGTGGAAACCACGGTTCCAATTATCAGGAGAATCGCGATTTCCGGCTACCGCATACATTACGAGCTAATTATTTTATTGATTTCTACAATTGAAACAATGAACTAAGTGAAAATGCATGAGTGACGATCGAGAGCGAAGCACGAGTTTTTTGTACCCTTTCAAAAAGTTATTCCAAGCTTTAAATAATATAAGTTTATCGGAGGATGAAGAAAACACAAAGTATACTTGAATTGATTATGCAATCATAATTTTTATGCATATTTAATATATTGCATAATATTTAAAAACCTCTCTAAGAAAAAGAAATACATCTAGAGTTATATTTACCTGTTCGGCTTTATGACAAAGCGAAAAACTTGTAATTGACTCTACGGAAAAGATAACGTCTCATTAAAATAAAATCCCGCTTGTTTGCTCATTTAAAGAAAAAAAAATTGCACCTTGAATTCTCAGGGCTGTCAGTTTATTCTCTCATCGAAAATTCTTCCACGCGGAAATGATGCTAGCTAGAATCTCCTAGCTACATCATATTGAATTAAATAGATCGAAATAATTAAACAAGACATTAATTACTCACACTTAACTTTAATGACTTTAGTATATTTTCTAAACACGTTTTCCAATAGTATATTTTTAAATTATTAATTTCTTCCGCCAAGATCATCGACCTTCACTCATCTCGTTTTCACACATTCTATCATTATAACTTCACATCGCAAGTTATATCGCGGTTATAAAATCTAATTTACAGAGACACGAGTATATTTATTACACAATATTCAGAGATGTTAAAAGGGAGAAAAAAATGGTGGGAGGCATAAAGTGGTAAGTGAAGCATCTATTAGGCGAGATTGTATCTTAATATCGCTCTTAATGGTAACCCAATCATTAGTATCCTAATTAATTAAGGGCATATCCGGTCTTGGTTCACCTACCCATGCTACCAAGAACGTGACTATCTACTTAGTGGTGAATAGGTGTGAATAGGCCTGTCAGGCGCGGCATAGGCCTTCATAATATAAGATAGAGTCAGAATCTAACATTATATCAATCGACGAAGTCAAAGGTCCACGACAGGTACACAAACACGAAGTATAAGGAATTCCATCAATAAAATTGTGAAATATGATTATATGTAAGATTTACTCTAAGCGTCAGTTTTCTAATGAAGAAACCTTTTAAGTTTTCTAAAAGTTTTATGTTTACTAAAGTCGACATGCACGGAAAAAATTATTTTCTTAGATTTTAAAACAGTATTTGCTGACTTTCGGACACAGAGAAGTCAGAGAAAAGTATTATAATATTTCAGTGAATTTTATGAGATATTAGAAAAGAGTTTATTAATTTTTAGAACAGATTTCTAAAAATTTTGGAAATCTGTTCTAAAAATTAATAAACTCTTTTCTAATATCTCATAAAATTCACTGAAATATTATAATACTTTTCTCTGACTTCTCTGTGTCTGAAAGTCAGCAAATACTGTTTTAAAATCTAAGAAAATAATTTTTTCCGTGTGAATGGAAGTGCCAGAGCCAGAAGTACATAACAATTTTATACCAAAAATGATCAGTTATGAATTAAAAACCAGCATTCGTGTTATTTGACACGAACGTAAATAACAATTTACCAGAAGTAAAATTATGCACAAAGCCAAGAATTTCAGAAATAATAAGACAGTCATAGAAAGAAAATAATTAGTGTTTGCATAAAAACCAATCGGTAGTCTAAAGAAGGGGCTGGAGGTTAAGCGTTTTATGCCTTGGGTCAGGAAAAAATTCTCGGGGCAACAAGAGAGTAGGAATAAATAACAAAGTGCCACTACGGATTATACGAGGTGTGTGAGGAATCAGTGAGCAATCATTGTGCTGCCATTATGCCGAGAAATCATAGCGTGCGTTACTCTTAGATGAGGGGAGTGTGAGACTAACCTGACCCGTCAGATACACGTGTTTCTCAGGGGTTATTGCATTCGTGTTACAAGATTTATGACACTATTGAAAACTCTACATCATCGCTAAATTTAGAAAAAAAAAACAACTACGCATTATCATAACGGTAACAAAAGTTAAGATATTGTTGTTATCCGAGAGATGGTTCAGAAATTACAAGTGGTTATCATATATATATATATATATATATATATATTTCTGAGTGATATAACGTGGTAAGTGTATAAAAGATAATCATGGATAATAGAATGATTCGTGGATGTCGATTGGAGATCAATTACTTTTCCCCTTTTCTCGGTAGAATTGAACTCAATGGAAAATATACGGACGTCAAACTACATCCCCCTTCCCTGAACAAAATGGCGCACCTACTCTATTGTAAAGGGGACTTTGGGCATTGCATCCCTCGTTCCAGACATGCATGACAATTCTATGAAGCGGACACGTCCCGATTCGAATGACACGTATCACCCCGTACCGGTGACAAACAAAAGGGGGAATTGTGTTTGTGAAACATAATTCCCCATCAAACTGCTTGTTCCAAATGTTATTTATATAATAACATTAGACAAACATTTATCTTCTTCTTCTTCTCTTAAGCGAATATTTAATTACACTGACGAAAATTGTGTGAAGAATAGCGAAGAAATGAATTATTAAACATTTTAAAGAACATGCTAATTGCAGCAAACTATTTCGCTGAGAACATCCGGCTTTTAGACCTTGCGTAATTTGATGTAAAGTGACCTCATGCATAATTTTACAAGAATTGTGTTCTTAGGATTTAATGTCTATATTTCCGGATGTTGGAGTTGAAATTTTCAATTCAAATTGAAATATTGCACAGGCAATATTTCAACAACCAAATGCATTTCGAAATGCAATTTCTACTAATTTATAGCAGAATCTGATGAAACTCAAAATATTTGATGAAATACATCAAGTTAATAAATGTGGTTTCGATCTAACAACGGGTGCAATTAATGTTCCAAACCGGACAGGTGCACGTGATAGAACCAAAGTTCAGACGAGTATAAAGTCAGCAAATGCTGATCAAAGGGGAACCAAATTAGGCGGCTCATTATGCAGAAATTATATACACCCGCAAAGTACCGCACGTTTCGGTCAAATATTGCACTTGATATGATTAGAGGGCTTTCTATGTATAATCGTATACTCTGAAATGTATATTCTACACTTATACTCTACAGTGTCCAAACATCGACTGTATTTATCCATGCATGTGAAATTCATCATGCTTATTTCGTTTTAAGCGAGTACAGGTGTGTTTCAAACCCTAAATGGAGTCCCGTTGCATCAATGGCAATACAATGCATTTGATGTTTCATGAAACGCGTTCATTATTTGTGCGTATGCAGAGCTGATACACCAACAGTGTGTCGCGAAACAAAACCTTTAACACGGTTACATGGTGCGAGGCTTTTTTGGTCGTTGGAACCTTTGTGGGGCAACAAGCAGGGATTAAAATCTTTTCTATTCAGGGAAACAAAGAGATTAACCTTCCTGCTTCACAATAGAGAAGCTAAAAGCCGGATAATGTTTTTTTTTTTTTACTTTTCCAATGTTAATTCAGCTTTTCTGGTATTCCATTCATTTAGTTTTTATCGGTTGGCTTTAACCTTGGAAATGTGTATATTGTATACCCAATATTTTCAAAAATCTTGGTTTAACCAAACGATGTATCCAATATCCGAAACAATAATTTCACGCTTCTCTCGTTAAAATACCTCTAAACCTGATACAAGTCGTTAAAATCCCCGCGACATATTATATCTTGATCAGATAACATTCACCTATACCCAGAGGACTTTTGGTCCCGCATACACGTGTATAAGTGCAAATGAAAGCAATTAGCATTCACGAGGTGAGCAGTAATGACATTTGTACACGAACCGGGGACGATTTAGACTGTCAATTGTACGCATTGAATACCACAGGGAGAATGACCACCGAGCAAGTGCATAAATGCGTGCATGTAACTAAAGTGCAAGATCGCACACGAAAAAAGGCGAGGACGAAACTCGTTGAGTTAGGTGTGCTAATTCGTATTGTAAAGCCACACCACGTGTGTTACGTGAATGGCCAATTCCAATTTCACTCAAGTGACTCATACCCAGGTTGCAAGTACTTTTACATGAAATCGAGATTTGTTAAGCATGCATTTTAATAAAATACACAAGAGATAATATCGAGATTGTGGATGCGGATAAGAGTTTCGGTGGAGCGAACAAGAGGATTTATCACACGCTGGGATTTGAGAAATATTTCATAATTAAAAAAACCGCTGACGCTTACGTATGTATTTAACGAACAGAACGATTTAAGGATCTGTTAATAAACAAAAAAAAACCTCTAATGCATAAATTATTAAATTTGGCGCTACAGGTGAAAGTTGTCTTTTGAGAGTTATGCAAATTGGCGAAATGAGTAATTCTCGAACACCGAGGGGGCCGACGGTTGTTGTCATGGATATCAGGTTCCTCTATGGAACACATACGCATTGAACTAACCATCTGTTGATGTTGAATTAACATTTACCTGGCCCTTAACGAGACAAGAGCTGCGGCAAACGCGAATCTCTGTACTCACTCCTGGAATTCCACTTCCGGCGATAGTATCGGAGTGTAATATCTCTCCAATGCGAATGCCAGCGGGAAGCTGGTATGATAGACGAGTGTACATTGCGTAACTTAAGAGGCTGGTAAAATGTGCATACGTCAAGGTACACAGCTTGTCACGAGATTCGTTTTGGTCCATTTTGCGTGGTGAAAAGATTGATACGTCCCCTCCCTACATACCAATCAAAGCGTAATATTAAATATGCAGAATAATAAACCAACACTTCTGGCTATCAGTTTCCCACTGTTTGAAAATTTCTTCATAAATAATAGTGTTAAGCATTAATTATAAAGAGCTGATACAAAAGCATGTGTTTGCTTTTTGAAAAAATGCTTGTTTTAGAAAATTTCTATCCAACTTCAGACTGGGTCGGAGAGAAATAATGCGACCAGTCGTGCGTTAAGACTTCTTGAGGTGCCAAAGGCTAACGAGGTGCATTGCCATGAATATATATACTACTCCTGCTACATCTTTAGCTACTCTTTCTCTTCTTTATGACCTACCTCTACGCTCCGTTAGATTTAACATAGGAACCCTGAAAGGCATCCATTCTGTTCCATTTTCACTTAGTGTTTCCAGATTAAGTTCTGGCATTTGCAGAAACATTGGAAACAGAAATACTAAGACAAAGTGCTAAAAATACTATATAAACGTGAGCATTCTGATCCCATTCAAATTTCCTTTTTTTATCAGTATTATATCTGAATCAAGAGTTCTAAGTTACTCACGAGGTTACTCATTCTAACATCGTTCGCTCAAATATGTGATAAGATATTAATGTACACCGATCTTCTGACAGAATCCCCATTTTATATTTTCGCGATGACTAAGCTCTTAATGTAGGCGAAAGTGGTTAAGTAGATTCGAAAGGAAGGAGATTCATCATCAATGATATCTCACCTGAAGCGTCATTTTAAAGAAGAACATACCTGATGAGCGGATAGGTACCACTGAGTCTCGAGTCTCATTGATCATCGATATTCGCTGATACGATAATGCTTGAATAATGTCTTGTCACTAGTGGTATCTAATACGCAAGAAGCATCATGGAGATGTAATTTCTGCGGAGGGGACTCGAAATTCTTGGGATAGACAATGGTAGTCGAGTAGAGTTTCTGACATTATCTGGCCTTGGGCTTGAAATACATGGTGGTGTAATGTTTAGTTTTAGAGAAATAGAGATTCGTGTTGACGTTTGAGACATTCTAACAGTGACTGAATATTTCCCGTAATTTGCAATAAGTATATATTATTATTTGAGTCTAAAAAATACTGAATTGTATTTTACAACCTTTCCTTTCTCCGTAATTACCAAATGATATAAGAAACTAAACTATTCGAAAAGACTTTTAGTTAGCAAACTCAGACCACGTAGTTTTCAGATACAGACATCTACTACAATATTCGGTGTGCAGATAATGAGGAACTGCAGTCTCAAAGTTTCGTTTCTTCGAGTCTGAATTGAATTTATGGACTGTAAGACCAATAAAGAGTTTGAAAACTTTCTTCGCAACGAATTATATTCCCTGAGGCGGAGGTACATTTCTATCACGTGTAGCGCCTTATGGAAATAATCCTCTATCACAAAAGTTTGGGATTTATGAATAAAAATTGTACTTTATTTCGAAAATTATTAGGTTTGGGAGTTTAAAGATTTTATAAAAGGATATATCAATGTCAAAGAAGTGTAGCAATTAAATATGAAGAATATGGGTCGAGAAAAGAATTAAACTCCAGAAATAAACGTAGGAATAGGAAATCAACATAAAGTTAGATTAAACATCAAGCTTCAAAGTTAATTGGTAAGCTATAAACCTAATATAATATAAACTCTGGAGTACATAGAATTTTTTATATATTATATTTCGAGAGTTACGAAAAATCATGTCTGCTTGGTTCGTCTCAGTGTGGCATTTAGGAAGCATAAATGTTCACGCTATAAGTCCATTATATGCACATGCACACCGTGACTTATGAGACGGATAAAAATATCAGCGATGCACTCCGACTGCATCAACAGAAAAAGAAAACTACTTTAGTTCCAGAAAATTGATTTCATAACAAATAACTTTTACTTGCAATGATTATTATTACAGTTTATTATAATAATCTGTAATAATAATCCTCGCAAAGTTTTCGTATACGAAAACTTAATATCCATTAACAAAAGAACACGAATTAAAATGATTCATTGACTTTCGGATTACTGGTTAAATTTAATTAATAAAGCCTCTAAAAACTGATTAATTCTAATTAAATTTTCATGATCTTTCTCTAATGGGGAAAAAGTTCTTCTCTACAAAGATTTATTGCTTCAAATCCTCCACGAAGGATCCTAACTGAGGCGGAAATCGAATCTTCACTTACACGCTTCACCGATTCAAGTCGATATTAATTTCAGTGTTTGCTCTTGGCTCTATTGAACGTTTGATATATAATAAAGCGTTTGTCTTGGAAAAGTTTTTAAATTTTCCACGATACAAGCACTCGAAGTTATTTGAGCTAGATAATGGAAACCTAGAACTCTCAAATACATTTTCAATAAAAGTTTCATATGAACAGTTCTGTTATAAAATAAAGGATTCAATACAGATGTATCGATTTATAGAATAAAAAAAGAATGCTGCAAAATACAAGTTAATCTCGGGTATCAGTTTTTGAATTGATCGCGCTATTAGATACGATGCAGGTCGTGTAGAAAGTTTCGTTTCCACTGAGGCGTAAATAGATCCGCGAACGATCAACCACAAAAAAAATGTGTCCGAGAGACAATTTTCCTCGCAATTCCTACTAAGAAACGTATCGATACTTCTAATTTGAAAGTGTACAATTATTTAAATCCGGCAGAATAATATCTGTTTGAAAAATAAACTCCTGTGCCTTATTAATCGAAATAAAATGCATTTTTAAACAAAATCCGAATAATTGGAAATGATGCAAGAATCAATTTCCTTGCAGGAGATACAAAGTAGTCATAAAAACAAAGATACGACCTACCTAGAGGAACAGAGTAACAACCATAATTTTAAATTGAACGGTGAGAAACGGAATTGCACTAACGAGCAATGGAAACCCAGATCAAAAATCGAAAGCGATGTGATAGGACGTATGTATCGAATGCTGCCATTTGGTGAGCTTGAACTCGGGTTCAAGCTTTACGATCGACTGTTAGAGTCTGGCTTTGGTCTGATATGGCCTACGGAGAACCCAGATGCAATTACACAATGAAGTAGTGATTGTAATTGCTTCGATAAACGTACACTCATGCAAAACAGCAAGTGCAACGCCGACTAAATTGTAATGACTTTGCGTACAACGTATCTAGGAAGATCATTGACTAATGGATCGCATTCAGATCTCCTACAGCGATTTCAATGTAATGGTCATGAAAAACAGTTGAATGTTGAATTAAAACGAGTGAAAACGAGAAATTGTGCAAGTATAACTTGTTACTGTACGTATACATACTAAGTATAAAAATTTTAACGCAGGGTGGCCACAATATTCAATTCGAACAAATTTTCAGTAAAAATACTATTGAAATTTTTCAAAAATTTCGAATAATATTACTTTAAACCTTTTGAAATTTAAAATCACTTCACCACTTGAAATTAGTAAATACCTCTTAAATTTATGACAACCATGGAAAATTTCTTAAAATTCTTTAAAATTCCAAGAAAATATTTTGTAATTCTTTAAAATTTCTTCAAAATCTACCAAATTTCTTAAAATCATTTATAATTTCATGAAAAATTCCATTAAAATACGTAGAAATCTCTTAAAATTTTGTAAAATTTCACAAAATCTGTTAAAAATCATAAAAATCTCATGAAATCCTTTAAAGTTCTACGAGGAACATTAAAAACTCTTAAAATTACTTTAAAAAATCAAAATTTCATAAAATTCTTACAAGCTTTTTAAAATCCTTTAAAATTCCACAAGGAACTTTAAAATTCCTTTTGAATTCCTTAAAGTTTCTTAAAAATCTCTTATTCAAATTTCATGAAGTCTTAAAATTCCACTAAATTTTAAAATTATACAAATCTCTTGTAATCTCTTTAAATTCCTAGAAACTTCTTACAATTTTTTTAAATTATTGAAAATCTCTTGAAATCATTAGAAACCCAAAGAATCTTGAATAATGACTGGAAATGGCCCCTCACGGAGAAAACTGGATATTAAACCGTAATATCTAGCTATTTAACTATGGGACGACTATTTGGATATTAAGTTTTCATATCAAGATATTATATCTAAATATCTAGATAGTCGTCCCATAGTTAAATAGATAGATATTACGGTTTAATATCCAGTTTTCTCCGTGCTGTTAAGGTAAAAATGTCTATATATGAGAAAAATTACAGCAAAGAAAAAAGAGGGAATCTACAAACTGTACCCTATCTCTAAATTGATTTTTCCCAACCCAGTATTTTTTCCGCGAAGAATCAATACTACATTCGTCCTCAATTCATATCCTCCTACCTGAATCTCCTGAATTCTTTATTTATACTAAATGCGTGTTATTTTCTCATTTGTCAGTAAATATAGGAGAAGCGTTCATTTTTGACATCCCTTCCTTAAATATAGATATAGAGAAATTATTAATCCTTTAAGAAAAGCAAGCAGTAGATTTTTGTCCCTGTTCTTACAAAGAAATCAAAGTCCTTCGACACTTGCGGGTGAAAATATACTCGTTACATGATACAACTATACTGTGCTTCTCATTAATGTAGTGGTTTATCAGTGTAGACTTTAAGCTCTACAGTTTGTTACATAGCAACGTAGCAAAGGACAAAGGAACACGAAAATGTTGTAGTATATATGTACTGTGTTTGACCAAACGGTTTGGACGAGTGTTGTGGGTACCGGCTGCTTTTGTCCCCCATAAACAATGAACGAAACAAAGACAAAGCGTTCTTGATGATGCTTGATGCGAGGTGTCACACACACACACACACACACACACACACACACACACACACACACACCTGGGTCACTAATTTTGCAGTTGAGAAACTCCTGCATAAGTCCCTGACATTTCTATTTAAATCCGGATACTACAAACTTTAATAGATGAATAGATTATATATACAAAACTGTTCGAATATTTCAATTAAACCTTCAAAGGTTCTTAATTATGACGAAACTAATTTGAGAGCCATTCAATTTTAATCCGGAGAAAAAACTTCCGAAGTACGATTCTATAAACCAAGTTTATATATATATATATATATATATATATATATATATATATATAAAAAAGTACTTTTTAAAATCGAATCAAAATACTTTCGTAAAAAGGTGGCACCTTTTATTGGTACCTCTAAAAGGTGCCAATGAAAAGATAAAAATTAATAAAATTGGATGCTTTTAATGTTTACAGATCATAACCTTATTATAAAGGCATATAAATCCAATCAGACTTTAAAATTGTTGGCAAATGGATTCAGATAAGATAATTATTCACCATTAGAAGGTTGCGAGTAGCGGATGTGTACGAACTGTACAACACGGAATGTCCATTTTAAGGGGAGAGATGATCTATGCGAATAAACCAAAGTAGAGCTTTTGCAATGTAAATTAAAGCTAAGAGTAAATGGGAATGTTTTCATTTCTGTGCAAATGCGAGCGATCCTGAATCGACATAATAAAGGAAATATTTTTCAATTTAAAAATTCAATTAAATTCATTTTCTCTCCTGAAGACAAAAAGGAAGGAGAGGAAAGTGAATGTCAACTCGAGAAAAGGCAAAAATTAGAGAAAGAATATATAATAGTATATAATTATAATAATTATAGAGATTTTCACGAGACATGAGCTGTTTATACTGAATTTACAAATACACGATGGTGATTAAGGAATAAACGCACTGCGATAAATGAAATTGCAGATTGGATGCAGATTTATGCAATCAATTACGAGACTGCTGTCATGCCATCAGTGATTCTTAAGGTAACGACCGTAATTGAGTGTAAGAAAACTGATGAGAAAAGGTTTAGTTCCAATCTTTTCCAGAATTCAAATTTATGTTTAAAAAATACTTGCCGCGATTCTCTAACTGTTATATTATACAATTTTTAATCCACAAGTTTTAATTTTAAATAAAACAATATTTCTGGATAAAATATAGAATTTGGAAAAAGAATTTCATTCATTTGAATGTACAAAATTGCTGGTACATTAAACAATGATAATTAGTTTGCGAATCGATTCTCAGTATAACTAAAATCTCCAATTAGAACTTTCAATTGCTAAATTGTTTGCTTCAAAATAGAGTTTGGATTAAATTTGCTTTGTATTCAAATTTGTACTTCTCTACCCGAGCATTATTCAGTGAATTCAGTCAATAATCAGCGCTGGAACGAATCTCTGACGTCATCGAGTCCATATTGGTTCCAATATTTCCCATTTATTTAAAACACATGGAGGTAGTTGTCCTGATTATTGATATTTTTTTCTGCGAGATAAGTTTCAATAATTTTAATTTTAAATATATAGCTAGAGAAATATACTTATTTCTCCAAGTATATGAAGAAAATAATAATATATATATGTTAGTAATATTTATGAGCTAAAATTTAGAATGTTCATATGTATCTTATCATTACTTGTTAAAATATAAAGGAACAGAACAAAAGAATGAAAAATCTTTTCTTTTTGTAGTGACAGAAAAACATTAGAATTTTTAAACAATGATATCTTTGTCAAATATTCCTTTGTGCATTTTAAAATGATTCTCACATTATACACCAAGTTTCTCTCACAAGGTCATCCTTCAGTAACCGCTCAAATTGTAATTTAATGAGGAACTCCACCAATACAGGTGAACAGGTGATTCCTATTTCCAATGTTTGAAATATAGGGGGAATACCTCTCCTTGCCTTTGTCTGGCATACAAACATTCTCTAACATGTTTACATTTTGAGGCCATTCTTATTTTGAAATAGATTGATATTAGCTTAATTATTTATTTCTTGGAAAAGCACTGTGTATTTAAACGTAAATAGAGATTTCTTATATAGGATTTATGAAGGCCACTAAATGTAAACATTCCACCCACCAGCATGATGTTAAAATTTTAATTAAATGTAATAACTTTGAAAAATACAAATTTGCACGATGCTATTTTCGAACGAAGCGAATGTCGAAACGTCAATTGCATTAATTTATGAAAATAGTTTGGCAGTTTGTACGCCACTGGGCATACTGTTAATGTGTCAAAACATATCTCTCTGGCGCTCAGAAACTCGAGAGGACACCTGAGTGGTGACCTGACTCGTGACCTCTTGCTCAGAATGGTCGGTCGGTCGTTAAATTGAACTCATGATGGTCAAAACTCTATAGACTCCAAAGTCCCAAACAGTCCACCTATCAGCTGTTCACTTTTGCCGCACTGGTAGATAAATTTTATATTAAAACGAATCCTATTTCTATAATACCTTACGTAACGCGATCCGTCATAGAGATAGAAAATAGGAAAATCAGCAGCAAGGACACATAAACTTGGATTAAAGGGAGAGTAAATTTGGGAATCTCGATTAGGGAAACGGGAGACCCATAATCGAGAAGGGAACAAAGCAGCTCCAAATGGACTTGAGAAAGTTTCACAACTACGAATATAATAAGGTTCAAATTTTTACGACTCGAATCATCCAAAAAAAGGAAATACATAAAAACAAAAAAAACTAAGTACCACATTTTTTGCTCAGGATTCTTATTACCACACTCCCTAATTTAAATTTATCAAGAAGAGTGGTTAGAAAATCATTTTGTTTCAAACATCTCAAACCATTTAATGAGTATGTATTTCAAAACTGATAATTGAAAAACAATAAGAGGAATTCTAAGCGTACCTTATTTCAATCAAATAAAAGTCTATTTTATCTTCGTTAATTGAAATTTCATCAGTAAAGAACAGTTTTAATGATATTCCACTATAATGCTAAAAAAGTTAAAAAAAAATAATAATGCATTCCATTTATCCAGAATTTGTATGACTATTCTCCTTCACAAGAAACCGTAAAATAGAATATTTACGTAATTTGAAATATTTAAATGGCAGAAAACCAGTTTCACTTTTATTTTTAAATCATTATTTGGATTTGCAAACGTGAGTTGAATATTAAAGCAGTGTAATCACATTTCGCTTCCTATTGTCAATAACTTTGTATTTATTCCCGAATACGAGGTCAACATCCAGGATTCGGCATCATGCTCCGAAATAATGAGTAATATTTATTCTTTTGGGTCAACGCTTCATTCTTTGCGACTGTATCATGTTTTGTATTCATTTCTCGTTAGCCAATAAAGTCTGAGATATAAACAATTCTCAATTGCAAGTGTAGTCACACTTGCATACATGAATATCTCGATATTAATTTTCTTTAAAGAAAAATTTTGAAGCCTATGAGAAAAAAACCTTTCACCTTGTTTACTACACAAAACGAGTTTCGACAAGTTAAATTGTTTTCGGAGCCAACACAATTATACTATCTATTCCTGTTTATTATGATTCTGAAGAAATTAAATACCCCAATTTTATACTTTATGCTCTTATTTTAAACTTTCGAAGCAAAAATTGTCTACTTATTTTAGCGAAACAAAACATTTTACTCCAAAATGAAAATTGGAGTTACATACCATTTTACAAAAATCCGAAACCTAACCTCAAATTTTTTTAGATAACATTTTCTGTTCTAAAATCTAAGTTCAAAATTTCCTGAGTTAAGAATTTGCGTACGTTTAGTAGATTTTAAGAAAAGGCAAGCAGGTGAAAAACAACCAAAAAATGTGTTTAAAATTCAGAAAAAAATTACTAACCACAAACATTAAGCCATCCTTCCACGCGACAGGGATACTCGATTTTCATCCTGAATTTTGGCAGATCTCCGGTGTCAAATCCTAAATCCACGTGGTATACACAGGTGCACTAAACACTATTTCACTATTTTTCAAGAGAAACTTGCGCGATTAATGATCACTGAAAACAATCCGCTACACTCATCACGACACGCAACTGTTTTTCACGTGTTTGTACAATAATAAAAAAGGGGGGAATAACAAAGTGTCAATAATCGACAAGTGCACAACTGCACATGCGAAATAGCTACACAAACTACATCAACAACTTCTCATACCGGCGTCCGGATTCAAACTGACTGATTGTTGCGGAGTTCGGTCCAAACTCCGCAACCAACAGTGGCGCTACCGTCGCCATTTTGCTTTTTTGCGACTTGGTCGGTATTGCAAATGCCGACAATCCTGCATTTTCCAAGAATAACGATTTTATGTAGATTTTATCAAAAATTCTAATTATTTATGAAAAAGAAGAGATTTATATAAATATTGATCTGATTCTTCCTTAGCGGAATGAATTAGCCGAGGGTAAAGTACTGAGTCAGAAAAAATGACTTGAAAAAATTTAACCTGTACGCGTACGAAGCAACGGAAAATTTGTCTTTTTGGAGTAATAAACGTCTTATGAGATACGAAAACGCAAATTTCCCGTTTGGCTCGACATTATTTCCTGGAAAATGAACTTTTGGGGTCTTTTTACTGTTGATTGAATCCCTAGACAAAGAAAATCGTTTTGCAAATTTTAAAAGACATTATAACATATTCCCGGAGCTAGTTTGAAATGGCGGTGGCGGGAATGAAAATATTCTCGAACAATTTTCCTATTGGCTGTTACAATTTACGTGTATTGCAAATCCAAACTATCCTAAATTTTTAAAGAATAACTATTTTATGTTTATTTTATCGAAAACTCTAATTATTTATGAAAATGAAGCGATTTTTATAAATATTGATGTGATTTTTCCTTACGAGAATAAATTAGCCGAGGGTAAAGTTCAGGACAGGAAAAATGACTTCAAAAAATTTGACCTATGTGCGTACGAAACAACGGCAAATTTGTCTTTTTGGAGTAATAAACGTCTTGGGAAATACGAAAACGCATAATTCCCGTTTGGCTCGAAATTATCTCCCAGAAAATGAACTTTCGGAGTCTTTTTACTGTCTTTTTACCCTAGACTAAGAAAACAATTCCCGTAATTCGGAAGACGTTCACCTCCCGGAGGCCGGAACTAGTTTGAAATGGCGGGAACAAGAATATTCTTGAACAATCTTCCTAAGTTCCTATTGGCTGTTTTTTGCAACTAAGTCGGTATTTCAGATCCCGACTGTCCTGCATTTTCAAATAACGATTTTATATAGATTTTATGATTTATCAAAACTTCCAATTATTTATGAAAAAGAGACGATTTTTATAAATATTAATGTAATCCTTCCTTAGGGGAATGAATTAGCCGACGGTGAAGTACTGAAGGTCAGAAAAAATGACTTGAAAATAATTTAACCTGTGCGGGTACGAAGCAACGGAAAATTTGTCTTTTTGGAGTAATAAATGTCTTAGGAGATACGAAAACGCATAATTCCTGTTTGGCTCGAAATTATTTCCCGGAAAATGAACTTTTGGGATCTTTTTACTGTTGATTAAACTCCTAGACAAAGAAAACAATTCACAAAATTCGAAAGACGTTAACCTATTGGCTGTTGAGAATTTCTAAGAATTCAAATCTTCTTCACATAAAAAATAAAAGTATTGAATTGTTTTCTTTACAAATAGTCTGTAAATATTGTCGCCACAATATTTAAAGTACATTTAATATATTTATTAATTATAAATTGAAGATTTTTAACATATGGAAATTCGTATACATACATATTTATTTGAAATTCTCAAAAAAGAACACCTATGGTTTTAAATTTTCGCGGGTTAACCAGTGCTGCACTCTGCAGGGTAGTTTCAAAGTTAAATATTTTAGTCTGTCAAAATGGCGTTAAAGTCGCAGGTTGGTCAAAGTGAGTATGAAAAGAATAACTAATTTTATGTAGAATTTAAGCTAAGAAAATACAAAAAAAGGTATTAAAAGAATCCGACAAATTTTTTTGTTTAATTTAACATTTTTGTCCCTCGATTCAGTCTAATTTATGCGTAAAAATGACATGTAGTTGGGCGTTCACTCTTGGATGACTCATGGACATAGGAATAGAGGGAAATGTCATTTACTTATCAAAATATTATTTTGCTCCATGAGAGATCGTACAAAAAATCATGCAGGAATAATTCACGTTGACGAAATTCGAATTTTTTAAATGACATAGTTGTCAAAGTCAACAAAGCCTGGTTTGTAACTTTTATTTGTAATAATATCGTCTTTAAGAAGTTTGTTATGCTTCATTGCAGATGTAAATTTAATTTTCACGAAGGATTTCCAATGAAAGAGGCTTTTAAAGACCACAAGGACATTTAATTAACTGGTCTTGTATGTTACTTTTAATTACCGAAGCTGTCATTGTGAAGATTTCTTATTATCGGATGTTTGTTTATCTTTTTCCATTTTAGAATTTTTTATTAGTCATTTTATAATTTTCTTTTTCTTGATAGTTTAACATTTAATGTTATGAATATTAAAATCAATTTGTATTGTTATTCACGTTCTGTGGACACGTGGGAGGACAGTTAATTGACATTTTTTTGTAATTAGTAAGTCTATTTTTGACCACTTTTAACAAATAAAAAATCTTATCTGTGAACTAGTATTATTAGTGAGAATAATTTTCGTGATTGATTTAAACTTTCCATAAATTATGTTATTTGGTGTATTAGTTTTCATTAAAGACTTGAGATATAAACGCATTTATGAGAATCTTGTTTTTTTAATTATCTCAATATCTAACTTTAATTTTTTAAATCTATGAAATCCATGTCAAGTATTATTTTCTTCATTATTTTAAAGATCAGGGCTCAGAAAATCAAAGTGCAGGGTTGACAGGTGTGACGTCATTGATTCGTAAGGGCGATCAATACCCGGAAAGCTGAAAAAGATTTCTTACAGTTTCATCAGCTTGACTTATTTTTTTATCATGATGACGCAGTTTGAATTCTAAAGACGCCTTTTTTTTAACACAATAAAAATGCATTAACCTATGCTTATTTTTATTCCATTTTATTTCTGGATTTTAAGTAAAAGAAATAATTAGAAAGATGAAGTTTTCAGTTAATTTTCTCAAGTTTAAAGCCAAAATTCCAATTCTGGAGATAAATTACTTGATGCTGAAGTAATAGGTTCCCTCATGATTTGTAATTTTTTGCAGAGATTATGAATGAAGTCATCAAGCAGAAAAGGAAAACAAGTGGAGGGACAGAATGGAGAATTCTAGTGGTGGATCAACTAGCAATGAGGATGGTGTCTGCATGTTGCAAAATGCACGACATCAGTGCCCAGGGCATCACTCTCGTGGAAAACATCCACAAGAAAAGAGAACCACTTCCAACGATGGAAGCAGTTTATTTGATAACACCATGTAACTCCTCAGTGACAAAGTTAATCGATGACTTCAGCAATCCTGGTAGACTTCAATATAAAACAGCCCATGTTTATTTCACAGAAGGTAAAATAGACTTTATTTTAAGACTTGTCCTCGTATCATTTTAACTAGAGGGGTACATCATTTTAATTAAAACCTCATTTTGGAATTCTTTGAACTTTATTCAATTCTAAATAAAATATTCCTTCGGTAAAATTATTAATAGTTAATTCTTTTTGCATCTTAAAACTTTTTGCAGAATTCTAGTTTATTTGTTTCCAGCTTGTCCTGATGAATTAATCAGTAAACTTGCATTCGCGAAGATATCTAAGCACATTAAAACTTTGATAGAGATCAACATCTCTTTCATACCTTATGAAGAACAGGTAATTTAAATAGTTTGAAGAGATTTATTTCGTGTCTTCTTGGTGATGGAATCGTACACTAACTAACTAACATTCACTAATTTCGTTTTGAAAAATCGTGGTGTCTGGTCTAACTTCAACTTGTCTAAACGTTTCAAAATATACATTAATTGTGTGGAATGTTCATTAGCAAAAATATCCAGCACAAGCAAAACAAATCTATTTAATATTAGCAAAAATCATATTTTCTCACAATCAAGAAATGCCCAGGGAAGAAATAATATCAACTGCCACTAAATTAATTAATTCTCCTTAAATTTTTCTTGACTGATACTTTTTAAAAATACAATATAGCATTTTAATTTTATACTTTATTTTTGACACACCAAATGTTATGTCGCACAAATTAACATTTCGATGTGTTCATGCTTGCACTTGCCCAGTGTGTCCGGAGGAGCTGTTCAATGATATCTGCAAGTCACTTGCCGCTAAAAAGATCAAAACTCTCAAAGAGATCAACATCGCTTTCTTGCCGTATGAGTCTCAGGTGAACTAAGATTCTAAGAAAACTGGATTTTATCATTTTTCATTTTGATCATTGCTTTGAAACATTAATTCACTAATATATTTGTAGTTTACAGTTCGACTTTATGTCCTAAATTTGTCTTGTGTGCTTGTTTTATCTGTAAACTAACAATTTATTCCTGCAAACTAACAATTCTTTGTTATTACTAAAACTATAGTTTTATTTTAACAGCTTGTGGTTTTAATAGTATCAGCATTTTTATTTTCAGTGATTTGTAGATTTAAAGAATTTCTTGGGTTTTAGGTTTTCTCTCTGGATTCACGAGATACCTTCGCCTGCTTCTACAATCCTTCGTTAATCCAAGTTAGAAGTGCTAACATGGAAAGAATCGCAGAGCAAATTGCAACTCTCTGTGCAACTCTTGGAGAATATCCATCTGTTAGATATCGAAGGTAAAGATTTTGTGTTAAATTCGGTTGATTTTTAATTAGCTTTCTCCGTATTCTAATTCTATTTTGATGCCTTCTTTTATTTAGTGATTTTGATCGCAACGTCGAGTTGGCACAGATGGTTCAGCAGAAATTAGATGCCTATAAAGCAGACGAACCAACGATGGGCGAAGGACCAGAAAAAGCTCGTTCTCATCTACTGATTCTGGATCGCGGTTTCGATTGTGTATCGCCTTTATTACACGAACTCACCTTGCAAGCCATGGCATACGATTTGCTTGAAATTGAGAACGACGTCTACAAGTAAGGAAATACAAGTAGAAACTAATTTGATAAATAAGTAGACGTTTAATCCAAATGCAGATATTGAATTTAACTTACATTTTAGATATGAAGCTACTGCTGGACAGGAAAAAGAAGTTCTGTTGGACGAAAATGACGACTTGTGGGTGGAACTCAGACATCAACATATTGCTGTCGTTTCACAGTAAGTTTTAAATTGTAAACTGATCTTGAAAAGTATTTACTGTTATATATTATTTTTATGATTAAATAAATCATGGTTATTAAAATTGTGAATTTCAGGAACGTGACCAAGAACTTGAAAAAATTCACTGAGTCAAAGAGGATGCCTCAAGGTGATAAGCAAAGTATGAGGGACCTTTCCCAAATGATTAAAAAGATGCCACAGTATCAAAAGGAGTTGAGCAAGTACGCTACGCATTTGCATTTGGCAGAAGACTGTATGAAACGATATCAAGGCAGTGTTGATAAACTCTGCAAAGTTGAACAAGTAGGTTTGATTAGGCTTGCTAGTTTTTAGATTAGTAATTTCTTTATTAAATCCGATTGTAAACCTTTAGGACTTAGCGATGGGAACAGATGCCGAGGGCGAGCGTATTAAAGATCACATGAGGAATATCACACCCATCTTACTCGACCAAAACGTCAACAATGCCGACAAATTGCGTATTATTATGCTCTATGTTCTCAGCAAAAATGGAATTCCCGATGATAATTTAAATCGACTCGTTCATCATGCTCAGTTATCACCAGAGGACAAACAAACCATCATCAACATGGCGAATCTTGGATTGAACGTAGTGGTCGATGTGAGTAAAGATAAACGATATTACATCAGCCATCAGGTCACTTCGAAATTTCTTACTATTTTCGATTTTTTAAATAAAAATTTTTCTTCTTTCTTTCTCGCAATTAGGGAAATCGCAAGAAGATGTATAGCGTGCCACGAAAAGAGCGAATCACAGAACAAACTTACCAGATGAGTCGTTGGACGCCTGTTGTTAAAGACATCATGGAAGACTCAATCGAGGATAAGCTCGACACGAAACATTTCCCATTTTTGGGAGGAAGAGCAACAAGTTCGGGCTATCATGCGCCAACTAGGTAACAAAAATGTCCATAATGGTTGATGCATTTTTTATTTATTCTGATGTATCTTTAAGAGCATATGATATCATTTTCAATTTCTTTCTAGTGTGCGATATGGTCATTGGCATAAAGACAAGGGTCAACAAACCATCAAAAACGTTCCCAGATTGATTGTTTTTATTGTCGGTGGCGTCAGCTTTTCGGAAATTCGATGTGCGTACGAGGTGACTAATGCTCTCAAGAACTGGGAAGTTATTATTGGTAAGCAATACTTTTGTATTTTTTAACAACTCATTATCAATCGATAAATCACCCTAGAATTTTACAAAATTTTAATTCCCTTTCAGGTTCTTCGCATGTGATAACGCCGAAGTCATTCCTCGAAGATCTATCAAAGCTCCACTTAAACTGTGCGTAAATTGACTTTCGCCTGGAAGGTACCAACATTCCCACGTTTATCGTTAAGTGCTAAGTTATATCTATGCCATTAGCCACGGCTCCATCAGTAATACCAGCTGCAAAGTCCCGTCGGGGTTCGTTGTTCGCGAAAATTAGTAAATTTTAGAGAATTTACTCTGTGTCAATTGATTTAGTTCGAGTCGCTTATCGATTGGGAATAGAGGGTGTTCGTGCCGCCCCGTAGAGACTGTTTCAAAGGTATTAAAATTAACAAAGCAATAACTTTGAATCCGACAAAATTCAAAGCATCGAAGGGTCACCTAGTATAAAGTGCCTGCACGAAAAGTTACAAAGACACACAGTAACTTAGAATTACAGGCAATGTTACATACTTTTATTTACTTTTTAAGTCATATCACCCCAACCTTAAGTTGGACAAAAGATAATTATATTTCGTAAGGGATTTGTTCCTTATAAAAGAGAAACATGATACTCTTTGCATTTGGAAATTTGATATTCCTATATCAAGGAGCTGCAAAATTTATTTCAATTTTGTTTTATTTAATGGAAAGACTTTGTTAATATGTTATTAATTAGCTCAGAGGAATATAGGTTTCTACTTACCTTTTTTCTTTTTTTATTTCCTAATGACTTGACGTGCGTTATTTTTTTCCGGGCACGAGGAACGAATCGAAGGCTGAAGTAGCACGCGTATAAAATCGCTTTGAACCTTTCTAGTATTAAAAACCCTCATTTCGCAAAGCGTGCAAAGCCGTAAATTAAATCACTCTTGCGAACGTTCGTCATAAAATCTTCGACTCTACCTTGGAAAGTAAAATCGTCACGCGATCGCGTTGAACGCTTTCGTATTTAAAAAATAATATCAATTTTTCCTAAACGTTCTTATTGAAGTGATTCTTCACCGGAAAGAAAGTTGGATCGAATCTAAAAATAACCAATGCAGTATTCAATTAATTCTAATGAAATTTTGTAGTTGAAAATAAAAATGATTCGATGCAGTTTTCTCGAGCGTCAAAAGTTTTACATCTCTTAGCTTTTTTTGAATCTTTACAATTTTGCTCCTTACGAGCGATTCTTACGATTCAATGTAGTTTTACTCAGCCGCGTAACAGCTTCGAGCAAGAGTAATAGAAACTGTATCGAGAGCATGTGCAGCGAAACACTTTAGATTGCAAATACAGGTCGCACGATTAAATTTCATCTTGTGTATAACAATAATTAACACTTGCACATACCCAGAAGCGATGCTGGATGTCATTGCGCAGATTAACATTAGATAATGTTGTTCTTTTAGGATATGTAGTGCATTTGTATTAGAAACTGATAGGTTTCGAGTAAGTCGGAAAGAAAGAGGGGATAGGGGATCATTTTTGGTCAATGAACGTTTGCCTGTTACATACTTGATCGTTCATGTATTTAAGTTAAATTAATACGTTAATTCGCGTTGCAATCACGTGGCAACAAGGTCATTATAGAGTCTATGATATTTATAAATTATAAAAATATATATGTATGTTTGTAGCTGTAGCTCAAGCAAAGTGTTCTGCTTATAAAGGCCCATACACAAGTGTAATTAAGAGTCTTTTCTCTTGAAAAATCCTCTTATCTATCATCCAACCTTTTTTCAAATTTAGAAGATTTCAGAATTTCAAAAAGTTTCAATGATTTCAAATTCAAGGTTTTTCTATTTCTTTTAATTTCTAGATTCATTCCATATTTTATATTCCAAGGATTCTAATTATTTTGGAATGAATTTAAGGTTTTAAAATATTTCTTTCCCTAACTGAAAACTGATTTATTGCAGACTTTCAATATAACCACTTGAGTTCCTTTATTTCTCGTTTAATAATGACTTTGCTGTTTATTTGCCTGCAAATTTAGTTTTTGTATCGATAACTTCATTTTATCTAAAGGACAGATTTGTATCAGATAATAATCATGCAATTCAAGAGAGTATAAAATCAAACAGTGTTCTTCAATCATATTTCTTTAATTAATCAAATTACTGCAAATAAAATGTCTGATTCAAAGAAAAAAGTTGTTTTAGCCTATAGTGGAGGCTTAGACACCTCATGTATTTTAAAATGGTTGATAGAGAAAGAATACGAAGTGATCGCTTATTTAGTAAGTACCTAGAGAAATAATTTTTTTTATTAGATCAAAGAAAGAGCTTCGAATAAAATAACTTGATTTACAGGCTGACGTTGGTCAAGAATAAGATTTTGAAGCCGTTAGAGAAAAAGCAAAAAATGCTGGTGCTCTAAAGGTATATTTAAAAGTTTTTTTTTTTCAAATGTTTAATTGTGGAATTAGTATAAAATGTTGAAAATCGACTATTTTTACAATAACAATTTTTAAACTAAAGGTAAATTATTTTTAAGGTGATTATAGACGATTTGAAAGAAAAATTCGTCGTCTCATATGTGTGGCCTTCTATAAGTTCAGGATTGTTATATGAAGGCAGATATCTTTTGGGAACTTCATTAGCTCGACCTTGCATCAGTGAAGGTTTGATTAATAAAGCGAAAAGAGAAGGGGCAAAAATTATTTCTCATGGTGCAACTGGGAAAGGAAATGATCAAGTTCGATTTGAACTCAGTTGTTACACACTTTGTCCAGATATTCAGGTTATTAATTTGATTTTTAATTTATGTTTTTTAGAAATATCCAAACAAATGTTGAAATTGAACTAATAATTGTTTTCTGAATCTTTTTTAAAAATTAAAGATAATTGCTCCTTGGCTCTCCAAGGAGCAATTATCTTTAATTATCTTTAAGCCAGAATTCTTTAATAGATTTCAAGGAAGACCTGATTTATTGGATTATGCAAGAAAAAATAAAATTCCCATTTCTGCAACTCCTAAGGATCCTTGGAGTATGGATGCTAATCTTTTGCACGTTAGGTAGAACTTTAATAATTTTAGTGAGATAGTTTGTAACTTCAAATTTGTATTAAATTGTTTTTTTCAATATTTTAGCTATGAATCCGGAATTTTGGAAAATCCTAATAATTCTAGATCTAGAAATTAATTTTTTAAAGGGAATTCCATCCTCTGTAAAAAATATTGAGACAAATACAATTTTCTATAATCCCTTAGAAATAATGCAATTTCTTAATACTCTTGGTGGAACATATGGAGTTGGAAGAATTGACGTTGTCGAAAACATATATATTGGATTAAATGTATACTTTATACAAAGCATAATTTAATTTGATAATAATTATAAGTATCAAATTTAAAATACCCTAATTTGATATTTGTATATTATCTAGTCAAGAGGAATTTACGAATCGCCTGGGGCAAAAATTCTCTACGATGCACATCAAGATCTTGAAGTTTATCTTTTGGATCGAGAAGTTCTCAGACTCAAATCCTACTTGGCTGATAAAATGACAGATTATGTTTACAATGGTCAGTTTTAAATAAGTATAAATAAAATAACAATTATAAATATAAATAATAAATATAAATAATAATTCGATTTCTTCATCTTACTCAAAAAATATTAAATTTTGAATTTTTTCCCTCTCTAGAATTAATCAATTTTTAACTAGAATTATGCGCACAGAGCGAGAAAATATCTAATTCAAATATTTTTTTAGTAAAATGAAAATATTAAATTTTGAAGTTAGTATCGAAATTAAATATTTTTTCGCTCTGTATACAGTCTTATATTTAAAAAAAGATTAGCGCTACAGGGCAAAAAAATATTTATCCATAATTTTCGTTGAGTAAAATGGAGAATGGAATTTTGAGCTTAACACTTGGGTCTAACGTCCTTAAATATTAAATAACAAACATAAGAAATAAAAAATTCCAATCAAACTAAAATTTCAGGATTTTGGTTTTTCTCCTGAATGTGACTTTACCAGAACTTGTTTGAAAAATTCTCAAGAGTATTTGAATGGAACGGTTCGAGTACGACTTTACAAAGGACATGGTTTGTGTTAAAAAATAAAATTTTACATATGCATAAAGAGTACAATCGAAGTTAAAAACATATTCAACAATTTTTAAAATTAAACATAAGATTCTAAATACTAATTTTAGTGTCAATAATGGGACGTAAGAGTGAAATTTCTCTCTATAACGAAACTCTCGTTTTAATGGATGTAAAAGACGATTTTCAACCAGAAGATGCTGGAGGATTTATTCGCACCCAATCTGTAAGATTGAAGGAATATCAGCGTTTTAAACTCCAGCAAAACAACCTTGGAGACACTGAGAAGAGTTTTTAAAGAAAGAAGAATGCAAAAGATCAAGCTAATCCCTTTTATTAAAATAAAATTAAAATAACTTATCTTAATTTAACTTAAAAGTATTAAAATTAGACGCAAAATTAAAATGTTTTAAATTAATAAATAATAAGGGACAGTGAAAGGTGAGGTTGTTAATTAAACCTACTACAATTACTTTCAATTAGTTATTAATAGTTCAACCTCGGAGGTAATAATTATAATAATATATATGTATGTATAATATACGACAATATATAATTATATATTTAATATGCATTACCTTAGTAATGACAGTAGTATACACAATGATTTCTCACAAATACACTCTTATTTGTTCCACATACATATTTTTTCTATTGGTTTTTGTTAACTCAGAGGAAAACTGCAGATATGAGTTTATACTCAAAACATTAATTATATATGCACTCTTATTCACTCTAACTGCTTATGGATGACTTTTTTTTGCCACAAAATCAACTCGCTTTTTATAACGCATTTGTATTTTACATAACATGTAAAATTTCAAATTAGGGAAGGTAAAATATACATAGGTACCTTTTACGATTAGTGCATCAATTTCTTATCGACATATTTTGTCCTATCCTCTTGTTAACTTCATAATAAATCTAATATATTATCTTAAGCGACAATACATTTATTAGTGTTTATATAGATGTTTACCAAGTAAAAGGAAAAATGCTAAAATATTTATAAATATATTTATTGAATTCCTTTGGTGACTTCAGATTTTTAATTTATTATGCAAGATTCTGATGAAAAAAAATACAAGTAAAAAAAAATGTTTTTTCTCTGTAAAATAAAAAAAATGGTTATTAAGCTTGAAAAAATGTTTCTCAAATTTTAATATTTTTTCACTGAAAATATTGTAAGAAATAAAAGTGTTGTGTTTATTGAAAACTAAAAAATTAGAAATTTTCAAATCTAAACAAAAAATCTGCTTTTCAAAAAGCAAACAGAACTGCTCTAAACATTAGAAGTAAGAAATGGATATTTTGTGGACAATATTTTCTAGAAAATTTTAATTTTCTCGAATAATATGCTACCACGTCCACAATGCTCGATTAAAACTTGACTAGAAGCAGGACGGATGCGAGGATAATTTTTGAGAAAGGAAAAAAAAACCTAGCTAGGATTGAGACTGACTAAAACAAACAAACAAAAACACTCTTCCTTTTACTTAACAACATCGAAGGTCTGTTTATTTTTATCCATTTATTTAAAATTATTATTATTTATTTACAACCATTTTAACGTTCGTTTAGTTAGTATAGAATAGTAATAGCAGTTGTAAGTTTTTTTTTTGCTAAAAATTCAAGTGTGCCATTGGAGATGATGTGCGCCCGTGGAACTTATATAAAAATTATTTTTGCTTTTGATACAACGGAGTGATTTTGGTGTTACTTACGCGTTTACATATGGTTATCGTCGTTTTTTAACTCTAACTTAGGCTTGAGATCTCGTAGCTTACACAATCCGTCTTTCGGCCTCCCTTAAATATTACAAACCTTAATCACATACACAGAAGTATGCGTGTATTATTATTCTTTATACATGGATTTAATTATCGTCCATTTAATTGCTGTCAGACATTTTTTTTCATATATTTACATTTATAAACCACGTATTGTACACACTACCTACTACCTTACACACTTGATTTCGCCCTTTCTTCTTTACATTATTCTACTAAAAAAAGGGGCAAAGGGGTAATTATTTTGCTTTAGTGGCAAAGCAGATTTATCCAAAAAGCAATTTTTATATGCATTCAATTTTATGAAGCTCTCCTCTCTCACTATTTCTAAATAATTTAAAAAGGTTCAATTAATGAAAGAGAATTCCCTATTCGCCCCTAATCTTAGGATTTTTTTGCACATTTATTGATTCCCTGCAATATGAACTCAAGAATCTTCGAAAAGGTTCTTCTCTAGAATCAAATCAAAATTATATCATCGATGGGAGATGAATAGAATAGCTTCAAGAATCTGATAAACTTTTAAATTAGCAATAACATTTTTGGAAAGACTTAGAAATTCTTGTTGAGAAAAATATTTCTAACACTGACAACAAATATTTCTTTCTGTGTGAAAATTCTAATCCCATCGTCCACTTTGGAATCTCTGATTTTTGACCAACTAACTATGGAAGAGACACAAGAGATATTTCCAAAGATTTTGATGTAACTCTTAATCATGTTCCCAATCGACATCCTTCCCTTTAAAAAAAATGTTTCAAATGCTCGAATAGTATTTGAAGTTCAGAAACTCTAAAATTAATCTAAAAAAATGCTAATTTTTCTTAAATCTTGATTTTGAAGTTTCTCATTCAAAATATAAAAATTTTAAGATAAAAATAAAATTTTAAGCCTGTTACACAAAAATAAAAATAAACAAAAATGTCAGGCAATATAAAACTTACATTTCCAAAACAATTTCAAAAGAAAAAGACCAATTTTTTTAGAAAAGTAAATTTATTTTGATTTGAGCTTCAAATACTATTTGGTCAACGAAACAATCGTCTCGCTGTTTTTACGTTTATATAATTTCGTTTCTCATATTCAAACGACTTGCAAATTGCACCTCCGCCATGAACATAATCGCAGTCCTTATTAATTTCCTCTAGTACAATTTTCAAGTTATTTCCAGAAACTTTCGTTTACATTTAAATATAATTTTGACTTGAATACTTCTAAATCAACTACATATAGTTATATCTGATAATTTAATTAGTACTGCCTAATCCTACCAAGTCGTCTCAATACTCCATCCATTCTTCGCTATTTTCTAAATTACGTTGGCGTACACTTACAAACTTCGGTATCTCTACAATAATTATCTCTCGCTTTATCTCTCAGTATCCTCGTCTCAGAAAAAAAATGTATTTGTAAATTTTTCAATCGTTCTAATTACGATAAATTTACTGAATTTTAGAATTATTTCTAAAAAGTCGAAAGCCGAAACTAGAAAAGTTAGTAATTATGTAGATAAGCTACCTAGAAATTTGTGCCTCATTTTTTTCTTTTTTTTTTGTTTTGTTTAATTTTAATAAAACACTTTAAAGTAAAAAAACCTTGGTGAAAAAACGTTCCCGAAGCAAATCAAAGGAAGAGGAATTTATATTGAGAGTTCAGAAACGTTTTTTTTTTCACCAGGGAAGGCGAAGAAAAGAGGGGAGTAATATATCTATAGGAAACGAAAGGACCAGGACTTCTCAATTAAATAATTTAATAATATTAGCAATCATCGAAGCTCATATAACTTTTCCTCTTACGATATTACAATTATGCCTACAATTTCGAGTACATACAAACTCCGACATAAATTCCTTCCTTATCTCCGAAATATACATCATTGCGCGAATTTATTTTGTCATAGAATTCTTTGTACCCTTTCCAATTAATTTCGATGCAAGCATGTCTGACCTCTGATTGCCGAAAGTATTGCCTTTGAACGATGCGAAGAAAGCGCGCTGTCCTCGGAGACGCGTTTGACTTCAGATGCTCGATTCTCTCTAATTCATAATCTTCTTAAATTTAAAAATCTTAGTTTTCGACGCATGCACTAGAAAATAGGAACATACGTCTAAATTCGTAGCCAAAAGGAGGATCGAGAGTTCCTCCTATTTTTTAAAAGCTTATCATTATATAATCGTAATAATTGACGATTTTTTTTTCAGTAGTAAATCGCGTGGTATTTCAGAGCAACAGCCTGAGTCGCGATTCACGGTTGCTTGACGATAAATGTCCATGATTAAGTTCACCAAACAGATTATATTTATGTTATATATATAAGTCCTTAGATTTAGCGCGCTCACTCGTTAGTTCACTATTTTATGATTATCGAAAGTGAAGTCAACTTTGAAAAGATCGGTAATACAGCTAAATAATTATATTGGCAAAAAACTACCTACTTAATTATATACCAACAATCAATGACTGAAAGTGGAAAAATATAAAACTTAACTAAATGTACACATCGCTTACACCTTCCACTACATACATTTCATTCTCTCTTTCATTTTCTCGCACGCAAACGCCTCACTTTTTTCACAGTGCGTTTTTTTTTGTTTTGTTCTTTCCAAATTTACATCAAGTACAAACTTATGAAAACCGGAAAAAAGTAACACAATTTGTAGCAATATTACTTAGTATATGAAGGTACTTTACTAATTACATGGTCACACTTGGGTGTCCTTTTGTTTACACGCAGGTTTGTTTGCGCAATTTATGACAATAATGACTGTCTTTGTTATTCTTGAGTCGTGGAACGACAGGCTAGAATAACACTCCTCCGTTGGAATGTCCCAACTGCATCACATCATGATAGCACTGATCCTGGGTGAACCAGTTTACTAATTGTTTATATTTATTATTAACATCACTAGTCATTATTATTAACAGTATATATTAACACAATTCTGTGGTATCGTTCAGCGTCTGAAAAGCCTGGTTGTCTGGTTTCTGAGGCCCGCAGATTATGAGCAGCACATAATAACATTATAACGAATTCTCGAAGGCAGACATCATATCGCTTTGCATGTTCATGTCGATGTGGCCCGCCATCTGAAATAACAAATTCACCGAGTTTTGGACGAGTCCCCCTACATAAAAATCCTTCAGCGACAAACTTGTCGCATTCTCATAGTTTTCTAATCTAACTATAATTTCTAGTTTGCATTCAATGGAAAACGTGGTGAAGATGAAAATTAAATTAAAAGTTTTTGTTGTCTAGTTTTTAGTGGTCGATAGGCAAATTTTTAAAAAATATTCAATTTTCTTATAAAAGCTGGAATATGAAAAGAGCAGCAAAATTATTTAATCATAATAAAATAAAAAATATTCTACAAATTTTTTACATTAATTTCTAACTTCAATATCGAAAAATGAAGATTTTTGTTGTTCAGAAATATAATCCAACATTAATATTAACTTCATATATTAGAATGATTTTCTCTAAAAGATTTGAATAAAAATTAATAGTTTCAGTATTCAAATAGATTCGAAAAGACCTTTCATAGACACAAACCTTTAAATTTGCCTTCTATTTAGTTAGTAGGTATATTTAGTAGTTAAGTTATTGGTTAATAGAAATCTATATTTTGTATAACATACTGATCACAAAATTGAAAAATTAGAAGCATATTCAGTAAAGAAATTTGATCACCTTCGTACATTGAAAAGGTTTAGTTTTTAATTTTACAAATTTGTGGTCAGCATTTTTATTTTAAATAATGTTATGAAGATTATTAAGATCCAATAACACTTTAACGTGCATTTTTATAAATATAGACGACATTGCGTAAAACATCTCTACATGCATGTGTTAATAAAAGAAGCACAAGATACTTCCCAAAACAATAAAGAATGTTGCAAATTCAATTGAAGTTTAAATTCTCAAATTTTGTTAAATCCAAAAAAATAGAGCATAGTTTCTGCTAATGAAAATTATAATAAATAAAATACTTGAATGTGAAGACAACCTCAGATCAAATTTGCACCATCCTTAATCATAAAGCCCTTCAATGTCATAAAGTCGAAGGTATATTAAGAGTTCGTATTAAACAAGAATCATTAAAATTTATAGTACAAAAATGAAAGATTTTCACTCACCGCTTCACGTCGCCGACGTTCCTGTTCCCGTAGCCTTTGGCGCTCCCGCTCTGCGGCTGTTCTATCGTGGCCAGATGTATGACTCGGGCTATTGCTGTCATCTGTCGAAGTTCTAGCTTCTTCAGCTCTCGACGTCGGAGTAAGAGCCGCATTTTGTTGATCCACGGAAGTCTTTCTTCCCTTTTCCATGCCATCGTCATCGCCCTTTTCTTTTCTCTTCTCATGCTCTTGACGCAGCCTTTCTCGTTCCGCATGCTCCTTTTGTTGTTTCCGTATCTCCTGCTGCTCCAGTAGTGCTCTTTGCTGTTGCAAAGCCAACATTTAAAAATAATTATAAATACCGTAAAGTGACTAATTCTTATGAATATAAGCTTACAAATACATATGGGACGCTTAGATACAAAAATATTGCAAAAGAAGTAAAATACCTTGTATAAACTCAGCATATTTCTTTTTGTTAAGGCTTGCGAGAATAAAAAAAAGGCAAAATGCTAATTTTTAATATTTTAACAAAATAGCTGCGAAAATTAATAATCAATTTTATGAAAATAAGCGTAAAGGATAAACTGTATCATTCTTCTACTTGAATAAATGAAATCGTAAGTGAAAAAAACCTCTCACTAAAAAGAAGAAATTTTCAATACGAGGTTCTTTCAGTTTAGGTGGTTTTTGTATATTATTATTATATATTATATATTATATTTTTTGTTGTTGTTATTAAAAAAACTCGGAAATGTTGATACTTACCCTATCCTGTTTTTCTTTGGCCTGACGTTTGAATAGCTGGAAGGAATCCTTTACAGTTTTACTACTGCCTGCAGCAGATTGAGGACTCGATGATTGTGCGAATGATGACCATGGATTCTTGATCTCCGCAGACTACAAGTGAAATCAAAATTAATTTAAACCGCAAACAATTAATTATTTAGCCAAAAAAAAATTACAAAAGATAAATACCTTATTTTTGAATGCCGACGCAAAATGAGAGGCGGTGTTCTTGGAATCAGGTGGAGTCATTTTTTTCTCGGGCATCACTTGAGAACTGGAGTGGTTGGTCATAGCTGGCAAACCTAAAGCGCTTATTTCTGAAAAAAAAGCTCCCACTAGAGCACCAGTATTATAGTTGGAATTAGTAAGCAGTTAGCATGGTGTGATTGCTACAGTACAGTAAAATGTGCAAAAGCAAGTAAAGCATTTTTGTTATTAAAGATAAAATGTTATTCCCAAAAATTGTTAATTTATTTTAATTTTGAAAAAAAAGCGTAGCGTTTTGATAGAATGATTAAAGAGTAGATTATCTACTCATACATTCACATTTTCCATACCGCCTAAATAAGACTAATCTTCCGCTTTTAATTTTTTTTTTGTATCTACTTGTCACATTCTCGAGATAGTCAACAAACTGACAAAAATTAAATAACTATATGACTCAAAGTTCTAATAAATAATCTGATTCTATCCATAAAAATAAGTAAAGATGAAATATGAATATTCTTAAGAAAGTTCATGAAACCCAAAAAGCGAAGTAATAAAAGAGAGCGTAGCAATTTTTAAATGAAAAACTCACCATCCATTTTTTGTGGCATTTGAGCCTGACTCATAGGCAAAGACCTTTCTTCTTTTCTAGCCGGTATCTGTGGGATCTGCATGGGCATTGAAACAAGCGGAACTCCAGGGTCAAAAATTGATGTCATTCCTGATAAGTTCATGCTACCCAAGTTATACCCGGGTAAGCCGTTGTTGTTTAACATATTAGGTGGGGAATTATCCCTCTTAACATTGGAGAATCCGTTGGAATGCTGTTGCGATATCGTCATAGAATGAGAATTCGGAAGACTCGCGGTCGTATTGATAAGATTTTCAAGTTGACTCTGCATCGATATGTGCGCCAATCCTTGCTGCAGATTCATACTTATATTGCTCATATTAATGTGCCCCATATTCAAATTTGAAGCCACGCTAGTTGACATCATGTTTACAGGAGGTTTTGTCTCTGTCAGTAGATTCATATTCGAATTGTTGTTTGCTGCATGCGATGTCTGGATCATAGGAATATGAGATTCCTTTTTCGTCGTCGATAAAGTTTGATCTAAACTTGCATGTGTTGTCTGTACAGATGCTATTCGAGAAAAAAAAATTCGTATTATATAACTATTGAGACTTTTGATCAAATTCTGCTTTTTACTGTTGTTTTAATTTCAAAATAACGTTATAAGTATTTCAGAAAGACTTTCATCATTCTGAATAACAAATTAAAAGCTCAAATACTAGGTATATCAGATCTTTAAATTCTTCTAAATATTTTTAAATTCTCAACAACTTCGATATTTGAAGACTACGATTATAGAATTCAGAAACAATTAAATTACTACTTTACACTAATCAAGTGTTAAACATATAAATTCTACATAATGAAATAATATTCTAAATTTGAAACGTTATAAATTAAAAAGGAAAACAGTAAATCTCAGACTTAAAAGATTGATCAATTTGATAAGAATAACCAATAATAAAAAAATACTACCTAGAGTATTGAATGACTGCAAAAGATCCGCAGGTTGATTCAGAGCGACCGGTTCCGATGAAACGGAAGTGTTTTGATTTGAAAAGGCATTAACAGGGGTCTGAGATTGAGGAACTGGAGTCATAATAGGTGAGGGTACCATCGTATTTGGATTTGAATTTGTATTTGTTGGAGTGACACTTGGAGAAGGCGTGGGGGCAGATAAAGCAGGAGTTGTATTTGTAATAGTTGGAGGGGGAGTCGGTTTTTTAATTGGAGCAGCTGTGGTTATAGCAACTGGACGAGAAGGCTGAGCTGGCATCGAAGAATGACTTGATATTGTCAATCCTTGTCCAATTGTCACGGCTGCTATGGCAACTGGTTGTTGAGGAGTTGCACCTAAGAAATCTTCTTTTCAGTATTGACTAACTATTTATTTATTTTCTTTAATTAGAGAATTTTATACTTCCAAAAAAAGTTATTTGTTTATATGTTCTTCAGAGAATATTGAAAAAATGGACAAGGACTTTCTAAAAATAATTAAGTTTCATTTTGATAACTTTACTTCGATGAGAACTAAATTTTGAACTTGTAAGAAGAACTTGCAGAAAATTAAGACAAGAATATCAAAATTGTGCAATACAAAATTTAAATTCTGTCTATTCTAAAGAAAACAAAGGATTTGCTCCTCTTGGAATTTATAATTTATTTTGTAACGATTCAATGGAGCCAGTTTAAATAAATATACAATATTGGCAAAACTAAAATAAAAAAAAAAGAAGAGAAATTGGAAGACTTGTTACGAAATTCTTACTTACTACGATAAATTCTTGGCTACGTTTGGTCTTGTAAATAATTTACCTAATAAAATATGAGTGAACTTAAAATTAGTTGATATATATATATATATTTTTTTTTTAATAAAGGAAGGTGGAAATTACAAGAGAACAATCAAATTAAACCATCAAATTGCAAGATATTAAATTTCAAAAAAAAAAAAAAAACATACTGTATTAAGTGGATAGCCATCTGTTTAAATTATAAAGTATAAATTGATGCTAAGAAAAGAACGGAAGACGGCTATAAGAATGGGGCAAAATAAAAAGAAAATCAAAGCCGTTTCCCTGAAAAAAGAAATTTTTTATATTAAAAAATAAAAGGTAGAATCAATAAAGACTTGACTTTAGGGATATTTTCAAAAAAATGTATTTAACAAATTCAAGATACAGTAGTATTCCAGCATTCAAATGTAAAATACAAAATTCTTCTACAACACATACATATTTAAATATGTATCTTATTTAAATACAAATGTATAAGTATAAGATACTTCCAACCCCCTATATATATATATATTATATAATATTGTGAATTTGATTTTTTAAAATCTTAATCATTTCAAGAAGTGCATGTGTATAACCAAGTGACCAAGAATAACCAGGAATTTATCGTAAAAGTACCGTATGTATACATCAAACAAAAGGAAGCAAGTTACCAATCCGATGCTTTATGTAACTATATTCAGCATTACTTAAAGGAATCTTTTACGAGCTCGGGAGAAGAAATTAAAATACCTAGTGTCTGCCGAAATTAAATATTAATTTATTAATAATAGATTATTTTTTAAAAACAATTAAAAATAGCTCTAAATTGCTTTGCATTTCAATTTAAAAGTAATATTTTGATAATTCTATTCTCTACTGTGGACGATTCTTGGCCCGTATAAAAATTTGATCTTTTTGGTCCTTGTACATGAAGATATTACCAGTTTGGTAAAAATCTATATTCAAAGACATAATTACAATTTAGTGTAATTTATTTCTGCTATTTATAACGATATATTATTGATATCTTCATTGATTTAAAATTATATAAAATTTTTCTCGTAATTTAAAACTTTATAATAAATTCTCCCATTAGAAAATTCTTAGGAAAGCATTTTAAAAAAGCTTTGACTTATTTCATACTAAAAAAAAAAGAGAAAGAAAAAAAAAAAGATTTTAAAATGAATACACAATCTCAGTCCAATATTCACGAAATAAATTAAATATTTTCGACGTCTCCAACCCATGTAGAAATTCTATCAATAAAAAATTTCAGTAAAATTATACAGCCAATTCAACTAACTAATTATAAATATTACAAAACTGTTCTACATTAAAAAATTTAATATCACATTTAAAATATAAGGACAAGATTTTGTCATCGTTACTAATTTTATCAAAAATAAAAAAGGAATAGACTTTGCTATCCTACTGAGAGAGTTTTTTCGATTTAAGCTTGGTCGAATCTTAAGGATCAAGATAAATTATTTGAATGGTTTCCTCCATCAATTTGTGAAAAAAACAAACATCCCTTAACATTAAAAAAAATTCCTCAACACCCAAAAATCTGGTAAAACTCAATAGAAGAAAAATATTAAGGGTGTACGGTAAACAATGATTTTGAGAAACGATTGCAGTTTGTACAGACTTTGAACTTATAATGCAAATGAGAGTCAGAGCACTAAAACCGTTGTCCCAATTACATTATAATGAATATAATTGCACTAGTTAAAGCATTCCAACTACAATGATCCAAAATCCAAAAACTAAAGTTTAGTTTAGACACTAGTCAGCAATTCCTGACTTCATAGTTTATCATTTGCCCTTAAGAGCCCTACGCTCGTTAAGACACCACTTCTTTAATTCCCTATCGATTTTCTTCTTCCGAGCCCTGGAAATATTTAGTAATTATTTCGTACCTTGTTCAGCTGGAATATTATTTGCCTGCGTGATTGCGGGTTTTGGTGCTGGTCCCGTAGAATTAGCAGTTGGTTGATTATTCATCAGAAGACCACCGGTGTGATTTAAATTAGAGGCCTACAAATTTTCAACATTAAAAACACTTTCCAACTAACAAGAACCTTCCACAATCTACCTACTTGCATTGTATTTGAAAAAATATTGAGAAAACTGATTTTTTCTGCAATCGAGTAGAACAATCTCGAAAGCAAAAATATCGACATAATCATCCTAACAATCTAGCTAGATCGCTTTCTTACCGAAGGAACAACAGTCGAGGCGTTCGTCGTCGGAGGTGCGGGGGTCATCGTGGCCTTTTTAGGTTTCTTTCTTGGTGGACGACTCGTGGCGTTTCCTGTAATTTAACGTAATTTGCGTCTAGTGGATTGTGCAAATAAAAAAATGTTGGTACACGAGGTACTTTAGAGTGGAGCTAGTGAAATGTCGATGGTGCAGAGGATACCAGCCATAAATCTCTTATTATTATAAATCCATATCTTTCCGACATCCAAATTCTAATCATCTTCAATTGTTTCTGTTCTCGAAATCATTCTGAACCCAGCATATTTATTGTAGGCCAATCAAACAACAGCCTGCACATATTTTCTAATAGATTTTATTCATATACTTATATTATAATTGTATCACTGTGTACAACAATGTTAATTTAAATATCTCAATTGTATGCCTTTTTTTGTGGACTTTCATTTCACGGTTTTTTTTTTTTTATATTAAAAAATCTTAATACGCAGAACAAGTCTCTCATTCTACATAAAGTCAATTATACTTCATTCGTCTCAAATAATAGCGTTGCTAATAAACATTCACACACTTATTCGCAAACAAACACCCACAGACAAACACGTCTCGGCAAAGCTGATTCGTCTACACATCCTTAGATGTGTGAACGCTCAGCAAGCGTTCTTCTCATTCTCTACCCTCCATATCTATCCTCATTTTAAAGATATTTCTATAAGATAATAATAATAATAATAATAATAATAATAATAATAATAAATCGCGATGAGGGTCGTGATGATAATGATTACAAAACGTTGACTACAAAACCATCAAACTGCAAATTCTTCTCGTACAGTGAAGTAAATATAATGTTATGTTAAATTTAATTAAGGTAAATAAAACTTGCGTAATATTACATTATGGATTCATCTTAAAATTGATTGAGACCTAAATGTAAATCCGAGTCGCAGTTAGCACAGTATTGAGATCGGTGGCAAAAACCTCCTGCTCGGTGTCTAATTCTCTACAAAATCTACAAATGGATCTTGGAAATTTGCATGAAATCTAACTAGGAAATTAGCGAGAGGTTCGTGGAAGAATTGAAAATTCGGCGGACATTTTTTCAGGGTTTCGTATAAAACAGCGAGAAGGAGTTCCAGCATATCTTAATTTATATAATATAGTGAGCTGGACCACCAAGTGAGCCAACCTCGACTCTGAATATGCACTAGTAGAGTTTCTACTCCCTACTTAATAAACACGTGTCGTCTGTTGACGCGAATAATGCAATTAAAAAAGTTTTGCGTTTAACGTTTTCCTCTTCTCCTTATTTTTTTTTTATTTCACGAGTATAACTTATCGCTAGAATTAATATTTTATGATATATTAGTCTTCACTATGTACAAAATGCGTATGCTGCGGTACTCTTAGTACTTAGCGTGAATTCGCACAAAACAGATGGAACGCGTACGAACGTGGACAGAAGATATTGGGTGAGTATAAATAAGGAAGTATGTATAATATATATATATATAATATTTATAATTTTTCATATATAATAAAATATTTAGGTCGTTAGATCTGTTTTGCGATCGATCGGCGGATGACGATCTAGGAGGAAGATTCGAGTTTCGATCATAGTAGAGGAAAGAGTGTCAAAGGAACTTAGAGATTTGAAATTTAACGCGAGCTTACGTAGAGGGTCTAATTTTGGAAGGCAAAGTAGTATTATAAAATGCCCTATTCTCGCGTTATAAGCTAGCGGTGATTGTATCTTACTAGATGCATTGCAATGTGTCTATCTAATTCAATTTGTTTCTCAGTAGTCTAGCTAATTATTTCCATGGTACGTCATCATTTTCAGTACGATGAATCTCCCGACTAGTCTTTTTAAATCCTCATAGTGTCCCTCTAATCTACAGCGGTGTCTTTTAACAGAAAAACATGACGCTCTAAATTTTAGAAAAACACTTTGAAAATTTAAGGTCACTTTTATCCCGACATGTGGAAATTGACCTTTTACAGAGTGGCCACAAGAAGAAAGAAAACTCTTATAAAAGCGAATAATTCTTCAATTATATGGCCTGACTTAGAAAATTTTTGTAACGTTCTAAAAACATATTTGAAATTTAAGTTCAAGAAGTGTTTCTAGATCGTTACAACAATGTCCACTGCCACTTGAGTCTCTTGGATAATTTCTTTCTTATTCCCAAACTTTTCTGACAAGTGGCTACCCTGTTTTTCAATCTACCTTCGGGGCTCCCTAGCAAATCAATTTCCTACTTTAATTCTGCGAGTTGTAACGACCGACAACTAACGTTTTAAGTACGCTGCTGAGTAAATGACTAACGACTATGTATTACTTTATTCGTTAGATCACCACCCTCGATACACCTCGCTCGCAAAATACATGACAAATCGAACGATGCCAATCGAGCAAAGCACCCCTTAGTCGCATCGTTTACGTCCATAACTTCTTATGTATATACTTCTGCTATAAATATGGACTAAATTTACATGATATCTCAACAAAAAACCACTATCATGGAGCAGACATTTACAGATAGATAGAAATATAAAAACAAAATATCCCTAAAATTAATCTTTTTTAAACTCGTATAAAAGGCTTCTAAATAATTATGCGTTTTTAATAGGACGGGTTAAACAAAAGTCGTAGCTAATTCAGCGAGGTGAATTCCAGCACACGTGTCCTGAGGTCTATTTTCCACGGAAGGGAATCACTGAAACACCAATCATAGAGAATTATTTTACGAGAAAACAACTTATCTATTATCTTCATAAAAATCATCTGTGATTGGAGTTCTCGTCATTTCGGTAACGATGATTCGATTCCATGAAAAGTAGCCCTGAGTTTATCTCGCTTGATCGTCGATCGGAACATACAATATCGAGGAAAGAAGTCAATTTCACCGACGTAGTACAAACGGTCGCTCAAAGCTTAGCGGAGTGCAAACAATGTGTTTGGAGGCCAGTGCGCCTTGTTAACAAATCGGAGAATGAGAATGTAAAAAGCTACTCCCTTGCCTCTCTCTTTTCCCTTATGCATTTCCTTCTTGCTCCGTCAATCTCTATTGCTCTTTTTCTCTCGTCCTCTGCCTTTCTCTCTAATTTTTTATCTCCATTTAATACCTCTATTTATAAGGCAGACCTCGCTAAAAAGTACCAGGCTCAAAAGTATCAACTATTGCTATTGGAAAGGTATAATACGTTTATTTTCGGAGTAGCTCAAGAGGGATTTTTTTATTCTTTCTTAACTGGATCGGCAGTGACAGTTGACCACCGAATAATTGAAAAACTGGTCCGAGAAGTTGCAATGCGCCGATTTAAAAATCCAGCCACCAATACACATTGTCTGCATTTCTTTTCCCGTTATATGATTTATATAATAGTTGTTATTGCCTGGTATGTTCTTGAGTGAAGGTAAACTTCACTCGACGTGGTCGGTGGTGTCCACACACAACTTTTCCACAATCGATGAGGAACAATTTTTACCCCGGCCAGACGATGAAGCCGGAAGCACACACAGTTAAAAAAAAAAAACTTTGGTTTTTAAACGATGGGTGTTTAAAACAACACCTATGGTTCTTGTTAAGGATTCTGACAAATGATACGATGCGAATGAACTAATGGGATTAAGCTTGACAATTTCTGACACAATCTATGCTCTGCTCTTTAATCATAGGTTTTAATCGAAATTAAAACATTAATTAATAAAATATGCTAATTGGGACAATGCAGGGCACTAGAGTTACAGGTTCATTTCCAAGGCGTCGGTCTTTGACACCGCAGTCTTTCTCGATTAGGCGGTTCGACTATTTTTTGAGTTTTAGTCGGTATCTAGTTATTTTTATTGCTTTATCTGGTTTTATGGCACTCTACTATTACATGCTGGACTGCAGTGAGAAAGGCTACAACCTCGAGTAAGGGATCCAAATTGACTTTCGAGCAACAGAACGTACCGTCAACACCAACAGAGCAAGAGAAAAGAACTGATTAGTTGTCTTTAATTTATGAATAATCGTTCTTGAAATAAGCTGGCATGGTATATGGTATCCTCAAAACACAGTCTGCACTCCACTAGCTCACCTTATTCTTACCATTACACTTTATGTTCCATTATCATTATTATTACTGTTATTATTATTAATTATTAAATTAAAAAAAAGAATCTTAAGCTGCGTCGAGTCTCAACGGATCTTTCTCATCGAGACTCGACGCTATTTACAGATGCATTAACGTAACGCAGTCATTTCATCATATCAATAACGCCGTCCTAATAAATATAATAAAGAAATATTTAATAGCTTTGGGAGATATTTGCGATGAATTTGTGCAGTAAGAGTGGTCAAATTCCCACTTAAAACTTTCTCTTCAAATCTTGAGTGTAAACTTTGTCTTTAAATCTTGTATATAGATCTTTCATTTAAATCTTGTCTGCAAATCTTCTCAATAAATTTAATTTGTTAATTGGACTTTGCGCGTCTATCATGATTGATAATGCACTGATCTTCGCATTTCTCCAATTTGAGTGAGCAAAGCGAGTATTTTCAAGATTAAAGAAGTCACCAAACCAAGACAGACGACAACATTTACTTAAACTTAGTCAAATCAAAGTTACATGAACCGAAAACTCGTAAATCATGGTTTGGTAGACTTCCCAAAGTCACAAGTTAAATGTGATGTATTTAGTTTCTCTACAAAAATATTTACGAACAAAAAACTTGAAAGCCTTGCTCTCAAGAAAAGAAAAGTTAAACTTTTACACAAGCAGTCGAAAACGAACTCTGTACAGAAGCTAATGTAAAAGACTCGTTTCAATGATTGTTCTTCAATTGTGAATTGTAAACAAAACGCGATTAATAATTTTATTTTTTACTACTCTACTAACACATTCGCAATTGAAAGTGCATGTCAAACGTGTACAAATTGTATTGTCTGTACAGAACTTCGGACGAAAACGCGAAGTGAAATCTGTGCTTCGTGGAATTAATGACACACCTAGTACTTAAAAGCCAGTTTAAAAAACTAATGTGAAAAAAAATCTACTCGAAAACAATTGATTCTGAAAATCCGTTGACTTTCGATTCACAACAATCGCAAATAATCCCTTAATTTCGAGTCGTAGGAAAAAGCCATTGGGTTTTAATTTCATATAATGACGACCACTTAATAACAAGAGGTCGTTTTGTTCCCGAGTGAGGGTATTATAATGGCAACAGATGAGGTTCATATCTAACCTTGCTCACTGTCGCTCGAATCACTGGAACTCGAAGAGAGAGAACTGCTGCTGGAATCACTGTCGCTGCTACTACTGCTTGATGCCGATAGTCGAGAAGGTCCACTAGCGCCACCGGTTCCCACTACATCCACTGATTTACTACTGTCTTCTGTAATAATTAATAAGTTTTATTTTAGTATTTTTCACTAATTATTATTTGCACAAAACGTTACATATCTTTCAATTTTATTTTATTCAGAAACTTATTGTATCTAACAATCAATCCTAGTGGAAAGATTTAATCAAATTTTAGTTTTTCAACAAGAAAAGACACAGAACTTTGCCACGAATTCTTCTGTACCATAAAAAACATAAGAGAATTTTATTTACTCTAAGTAATATCAGACAATACAATACCTATTGTCATTGAAAAAGGCAAAGAGGTGATTTTTTAAATAAAAATAAATGAGAAGTAGACGACGAAATATTGAAACAAATCTAAACCAACATAGAAGGTTTAAATGCAAAAAAAAATCTAAAAGAATTCTAAAGAAGTCAAAAGAACTTTAATCAAATCAAGCAAAATTCAATCAAATTCAAGAAAATATAATGTTAATTCAAAATAATTCAAGATTAATTGAAGAAAGTTGAATAGAAATTGAAAAATATGTTGGGCGTATTCAGAAGAATTTAAAAGAATTCAAAAGATTGATATTCCTTTTGATATTCCAAAAAAATGTTTGAAACTAGAAATAACTTAGAATTTCCCCATAATTCCAATGTGAATAAATTTTCATGATTCAACTTTACAAATAGAAAAAAAGTGAAAATGTGTCAAAATCCCAAAATAGGTGAAATAGATAGACACTTCAAATAAAATATTCTTAAATCCATATTTATATCCGGAAGAATAAAAAATCAATACCAGAGCACAACACCTATTCTCTATCACATGATCTGACCTAAATTACGAGAATTATTCATAATTGTAGATAAAATGGTTGGAAACAAATTTTAGCTTTTATCCATCTTAACAAATTTCTTTTCGTAAAAACTTTGGATTAAATACATGTTAGTCGTAAACAAATATAGAGGTAACGATTGCAATTATATAAAATAAACGACTAACCTTTCTTTGCAGTTTTTTTGACGTTTCCAAGTTGTCCCGTGACATCTTGCAATCTTTTTTCGAGTTCCTGCTTCTTTTCCGCTATTTGCTCGTCTTTAGACTTGCCGCTAACTTTCTTATCTGTGAACAAGTCATTGTACATCTAGTGTTATTCTGTGAACAAAATAATTGGTCGAAATTCTTTTTTCAAAGTATTCTGACAATTGAGTAAAAAGAATGTTTTTAAATAGTAAGAATAATAATATCAGATTCATAAAAATAAAAAAAATGTTTAAATGTATCAAAATTTAAGCCCAGACATAAAGATAAAAGCAAATAAATAAAAAGAGACAGTACACTTAAAGCTATAATATTTACAAGACAAACATTTTCTCAAACTATAAAGTAATGAATCAACACGTTTTCAACAGGAATGAGCTCAAATGGAAACATGAACTAAAAAAAAACAAAAACATTAAGGTTAAAATCTAAATCTTAATAAAAGAAATAAAATATCAGTCAAAGTAGTAGTTCCATTCACAAACGTCATTCAGGACCTTCCGCAACATTATGCGACGTTAGTAAACACAAGACGCGCAAAAAATTGGAAACATTTGGAAAGGTACTCAGAAAATTGAGACATTCAATTTTATAGATCAACAAATGTAACTGTTTCTGGCATCGATCATCTAAAGTTTAAAGGATCGTGCAAAAGCACAGCAGGGAAAAAAAACATCTTGGGTCCTTGCATGACGTTGAAATGGAACTTACAATAAAGCTTACGTGGTTTTTTTCTTAGACAGGAAGCAACGTAGCTCTCGAGTTCTCTCAACGTGGATGGTTTAAGTGTCTCGAAGTCTATCTCGATCTCGTCAGGGTTTGAATCCCTCAACGATGGTTCCCGCGATTGAATTATATGCACTACACGGCCCAATTTGTCGCCTAAAATTAAAATTGTATGTAAAAATCTAGATATGATCTGTCTCATTCTGAAAAATTCATTAAAATATGTATCAAAGCTTACCAGGTAATTTATTAATGTCCAAACTGAGTTGTCTTTTCTCGTCATACGACATGGGTTTGGCGTTATCTTCATCCTCAGAGTCGAAAGCGATCGGAGGTGGTTGACTGCTAGCGTTTTTCTTTTTATTTCCAGCAGACCTGCTGTTCGCCTTCGGCCTTTTGGTCGCAGCATTCGCAGCCGTAGCTTTTCCAGGACCTCGTCCTTTACCTTTAGGTTTGGCATTGGTGGCCGTCGGCAAGTGATGACCCAGGTTTGCTGCCCCATGAGCCTTGTTAGGTCCCATCGCTATCGCAGGGTGATGAAGATCTCCTCCCATACCACCAGGCATCTTCATATCTCCCGCACCCATTGGGACACTTCCTATACTAGCAGCTACACTGTCAGACACACTTGGAATTCCACCACTCGGCTTCATAAGTTCTTTCATGGCACCACTGTGACTGCCAATGAGATTACCAGTTTTGTTACTCATTGGCTTTGATTTTGGTTTATCCGGTTTCTTCTTTTTACTCTTTTTCTTCCCAGTCTCCTCCACCAACTTTCTCATCTGCTCTTGCATCGCTTTCAACTGTAAAGAATAATCAACCATGTTAAAAATTTGAATCACGAGGATTATTAAAATTTGAAGACTGGTTTAACCAGAATTAATAGTGGTTTATCTATCAATTTACCTCTTGTTGTAAGGCAACCAGCTTCTGAGTACGTTCTTCTTCCGAATCATCACTTTCGGAAGAACTTTCGGACCCCGAACTGCTGTCACTTGTGCTGCTAGTTTTCATTCCTACTACTCCACCCAAAGGTTCATCAGGTATTTTCGCGTACCTCATCTCGAAGACATCTTGTAATTTTCTAGCCATAGCAACTACGTCATGATCTGGGGGATTGTACTTGTAACAATTCGTAAATATGAGCCGTACGTCGCTCGCAAATTCCTGACCTGTTTTATACTCTCGACTATCCATTTTTGTCTAAAAAAAAAAAAAAAACAATCCCATTTAAAAAGTGTCTTACAAACCACTATAAAGGTCTAACCGAAAGTGAAAATAAAAGAAACATACTTTTACAGTTCCAAGATCCATAGGTTTCTTGATAATGTCATGGTAGTCGTGAAGACCTAGAAGGTCTGCGTCCACAGGCTTATAGAAAGGCCATGCGTAACCCTAAACAAAAATAAAATTATAATCTGCACTAACAGTTTTAAAATTGAGTTAGAGTAGAATAGGTAAAGTAATTACCGAATGTTTTTTAGAGAAGAGCTCTTTGAGGATTTCGTTACAAGATTTCAAAGCCTCAGAAAGCTTCTCCTTCGATTTACCGCTGGGATGTTGAGGCTGAAAGAGTGACTTAGATTTAATAAAGAATTATTTATAAACTATAAAAGTTAAAAAATTGTTTTATTAACTTCATATTTTGAGGCATTTTTAAGATTAAAAAAAATAAGCGGTAGACAACACAAATGAAGGAGGGACAACGATAAAAATGGCTAAGTACCTGTTGGGCTATAGCGCCCATCATGGGCATAGCTTGATGGTACGGCACCATGCCATCGTCAGCTTGCCTCGTTGGCTGAAACAGCCCCATCATCAACCCTCTGTTAGTACGTTAATGTAATGACATGAGAACGCATGCAAACACATAGGTCAGTCTTAGACTTTTGGGCGATATAACGTATACAAAATGACTAAGGATGCACTAAATTTGCGTTGTACTTGGCTTTTTCTTCTTAACTAAACAAGATATAACAAATAAGAATTGTAGATTTGAAAACAGTAAGTGTATCCATGTTAGAATTTAGTTTCAGGCCTCACAATCACTATGGGAAAAAATGGGGTTTGTGGGGTATTGTTTGAAACTAAAAGGGTACCATTTTTTAAACTAAAATTTAAAAATAAAATTAATGTTCAATGGAATAGACGTTAACCTTTCAATGAAAACTAGTTGAATTTTCAATTGAATAAAAGAATTTTCTTCTTAAAAATGAATTCTTTAAAAAAACGGCGGGGGGGGGGGGGGGGCAGAGGTAAGACTGTGAAGCCTGTCGATTTTGTAAAAATTTAAAGAAAATTGTACATTATGACTGAAAACAGGTACTTTAGCTTTAGGGACCAAATCTTTAAAATAGACGTCATTACGGACGCGTCGATATCTTAGCCTCAACCCTGGAATGAAAAGCAAACAATGTGCAAACTCTTACCTTTTTAATCTGTCTTCCAGATTCCCTTCTCGTTGGGATCTTGGCATTTTTGGGTTCCATAGGGTTGTAAATGGGATCGAAAGAATTAGCGGTGGGTGTCGTGGTATCGGCCTTTCTCTTCACTCCTTTTTTCACTTTGGCAGGCTGCGAGGGAGGCATGACGGGGGGCGCCGTGGGAACTTGTGGTGCTGGTGGAACGGCGGTGGCCGTCTGCGGGTCCATCGCGGGCTGCGCATGATATCCAGTTGTTGGAGGGACAACTTGTTGAGGCAAGGAGTTATGAGTGGCCATGGAGGTGACACCCATATTCGAAGAAGGAGCTATAGTCGTAGTGTTAGTGCTCCCAGGTACAGAAACTGGCGCTTGGGTGCCGAGAGGTGGCATTGGCATGACTCCTGTCGTTCCTGCGGTTGTCGACGAGGGTGTCATGCTGTTGGGGACGCTGGAACTTACAGCTGCTGCTCCGGAGGCAGGTCGCCCACGACCTACGCTGCCAGTACTTGCTGGTACAGCACCAGTCGCCGGGGCACCCACTCTACCCGGTTTTTTCCCTTTCGGGCCCTTCGGAGCAGGCGGATCGAGTTCCACCTCATCTTTTGGCATGTGTGAAACCTGTAATGTCAATTTAAATTAAATAATCATTTTCATTTATGGAAGTCCTTTCATTTAATTTCTTTACTGTTTCCAGAAGTCTTAGGGAAAATTACCTTCGTGAGGAATAGTTTTTCGAGAGCTTGCGCCATGACAACAACGTCCTCGCCTGGCTTGTTGTAAACGTAACAGTTCGTAAACATCGTATTGAAATCCTGAATACATTCTTTGGCGCTCCAGTAATACGTATTCTCCAAACGTTTTTTTATTGTACCCAAATCCATAGGTTGCTTGATAAGTTTGTGATAATCCTAATGAGAAAGAAAAAGTATAGTTCGTTTGGCTTAATTTTGTAATTTGTTGTACATTTCATAAAGATATAAATGATAATATACGTACTGGTAAATTGAGTTTTTTCGCATCCACCGGCTGCTGGAAAGGCCAAGCGAATTGGTGTTTCCATACTGCTTTAAGTACACCCTTGTGGAGGTAGTGTATTTGATTGGTATTACGACCCGGTCGGTTCAGGGGTGGCACAACAGGCGGTTGAACAATTCCGTTCACTGGCTCCACGGGCGGCTCTTCTCGTGGAGGTGGTTCCCGAACAAGAGCAGTCGGCACAGTGGACGCCTTACCAGGTGCACTCGTCTGCATTAATTATATTTTATTTACAAATTTGTAAAGATAAATAATTTTTTTAAGCTATTATTTTCAACTAGATGGAGTAAAGATGATACAGAAGAACCACCATTTCTCCAAAAAGAGAAGATGCTTTTCTACTTCTACATTTAGTCTTAAACATTAATGTATAAGTTTTACTTAATGTTGAAATTCAAAAGATAAGAACTTAACTAAAAGCATTACCGTAATTTCATGTTAAATAATTAAAATTACTCTTCAAGTTAAGATTATTTCTAAACATTTATTTGAGACAAAGTATTAGAGCATGCTAGGTTTATTTACAAAAACGAGGAAATATATGGATAACAAAATCAATAAAATTCTAGTTAATTTTATAGATTTTATTGTCTGCATTCTTGTCTGTTAATTCAGGATCATGCGATTCAATGAGCGAATCAGGCTGCTAAATATTTAACTTTTTAGTAACTAGATAACCACTTCCAAATGTTAAGTACACCATTTTGATAAAATATAAAATACTAGAAAGTAGAAATATAAATAAAGAGTAAACAAAATTGAAAGCTAAAGTTGCAATCTACACTTCCCGATAAAAACCAATTTGGATCATATCACAAAAAATGCAAAATCATTGCGCAGGAAGTCTCACCTTCGGTATATTACACAGCCTTTCTCGCTCCTCCACATCTAACTGTAATTCATACATACTATTCAGTCAAACCCGGTAAATTTCTAGAGTGCCTCAAAAAGAATACAAAAGCATTACAGAGAGCAAATTTTACAAGATATTACAGATATTTGCACTTTTATAGTCAATTAGATTTCAAGAGAAATACAAGAATAGAGAGTAAAACATGACGAGTTAATGAAAATATACCACTCTCGATGTGCAATGTTTATAGAGACACTCTTAGAAGGGAAATATACTTAGAATAATAAGATTCCAGGGTGCCGATTACGAGAATGATTATAAATTCTAAAATTTTAATTAGATTTGCTTTGTCAAATTTATTAAAAATTTTCAAACGGTTTTAAGGTTCAATCGACACCCCGTGAGTCCAGATTCTTATTTTTTTAAATATACAAATACTTCAAGCTATTCAATTTCGAGAAAATCGTCTCTACTTTGGAATTACACAAAACACGGGAGGTAAGTAGTTGTCTGCAATCGCAGTTAGTAAAATTAGTGGATAATTAGTAGTCAAGCTGCATTCGGTGTAAGTTGATACCAATATCAACAGAATCAATACTCACCGAGTTATTTTGCGAGATCGTATCCACCTGCTGCATCTTGATTTCCTTTCTGAAACACAAACATACTAGTTAAAAGAAATTAAACGACAGTCATTCAACAATGCTAAATATTGTTTTATTGTCATTTTAATTTAAAATACTATATTCGCTGTTATATTTATCTGTAACCGTAAAACACATTTTCGAGTTTGTAATCTTATTATATTATTTTCGCTGGGCTCCCTAGTTTGCAGTTGTGCATTTTGTGAATACAATGCATCAAGTAATTCGGATTTAAGCGAGACATGATCAGTGGATTTCACATACCTTTCTGACATGTATGTATGATCATAAATGCTTTGTAGCAGGTAACTGCTTTACATCGATGATTGTCGCTACGAGGCTTCATCAACAACTGAGTTCGCAAGGATATACCCTGAATTGAGCATCGCAGCTCTCTAATTGCTTGCCAAGACGATTGGGCTGTGACCAGGGAGACTGATGCTGAAGAGGCATAACACTACTCAAGCCTACCAAAAGGTAGTTGCTCGAATGTCAGCCCTGTGTTATCTTGTAATTCGTTGTCCCAAGACCCAAATCTTGCAACATTAGCAACATCTGAATAACAGAAGGAATTCAACTTATAACAACCATAAATAATTCAATTATTATATATAAAACTAGACCGTAAATTAGATTTCTTTCAGGAATCAATTTAGAAATTTTTCGATCGCAGCTCCTTAATTTATTATATTCTTAAGGGAGCAATTTACAAATTAAAATATCAGGAGATTGAAAGTGAACCAATTAATTCAATTAATTCCATTGAATCGTCGTTCTGAAAACGCATGAGTCGCAAATATTTGTATTTCATCAAGAGATTCAGAAATAGTGTTAATTATTTTAAATGAAAATATGAGAATGACGGCAATTTACTAACGGTTAGATCATGAAAAGAAATTTAAAGATGAAATCAATGGTGCGTGTACGGGTGTTTATAAAAAAGAAAGTCCTCCCTAATTCTAATACATTTAAATTCCGGAGCATTCGTTTAGAAAACCCTTTTAAAAGGGATGCTTTGATATGCATAAAAAGCTTTCAAAATTGAAGGCATTGAGAAAAAGGTCATTCAAATTCGAATCCATTTAAATAAAAAATTCTCCACTCCTTTCAAATCAGAAATATATTCAAATTTTAATGCATTTAAATAATAAACTTTTCCGAACTGAATTACAGGAAAGTTAATGATATCAATAATCACTACAAGACGTTCCTTAAGGACATGTGATACTTTACCACAAAAGCAAATTAGTTATACCAATTATAAATTCATAATAATAAATATTTTTAGCTAATAAGAGTCAATAAACCTTCGTCTACGTGAGACGAAGGTTTATTGACTGTTATTTACTAAAAATATTTATTATTATAAATATATAATTGGTATAACTAATTTGCTCTTATGGTAAAGTATCACATGCCCTTAAAGCCTTTTATTACTATAAATTACAAAATTAGAGATCGATCGATTATGGCACACTTGTAGTTCTTGCAAACTAAAATATGTACTCTCTTAATAATAGTGGGATCTGAATGTACTTGATAGAAGTATAAAATAATTTTATTTTTTTTTATATGTGTTTATTGAAGCTTATTTTAGGTACATATTTAATCTTTATTTATTTTTCAATAAATAAAGTTTTGTTAATAAATGTTACATGTAGTAGTTTAGTAGGGTTAGTGGAATAGAAATACACCAGAAATATGAAGTAATTACTTTTTGAATTATATATTTTAGGTATTAAAATTTTGTAGGTAATGACTCAACTTATTTTTTTAATTTTCAACTAAAAGGAAAAACAGAGTCAACCAGAAAACATACAATTAACTATTTATGATTCTTTTACGATGACTTATACATTTTTTTCGAAGAGTTTGTCTGGATTAATTGTTAATTGTATTGTTTATAGCGAATGAGCTTAAATAGGGCCATGTTTGTGTTGTTGGTGTAGGGCTATTGCAAATAACTATTATGCAAGTCTGTATCTCTCAGTTTGCATTATTAAATATTTTTACACAGGTTACTTCATTAATTTTCATGATTTTTTTAAGTTCTTATAAGTATGACATATTCAAGCCACCTTTTGTTAGCTATTCAAAAATATCATTTTTTGGAAAATTTTTATTTAAAAAAGAACCGCCAGTGATGTGAAAAAATCAATCACACTATTAAAAAGGTTATTCATTATTGAATGACTTATTTTTCATTCAATTTCGAGCTATCAACTCTACAAATTTTTATAAAAATATAAAAAAAATTAAGCTCGATATTTCAATTCGTCCCAAATACTCCAATCGTTTTCAAATAGCAGATTTAAAACTCCCGCCAAATTTCTGCGACAGAGGTAGCGCCTCTCGCGGATGCAACTAGTAATTCTAATCCCCATGCGACTAAGAAAATTTTCAATTTTTACTTTAATATTAATTGTTTCTATCAAAATAGAGAGCGTTTAGAAGCATTTATGTACACAAAAAATGTAAAATTAGATAGTACTTTTGAAAAAAAGTTTTATTTGTAAATACTGGTTTTAATTCCTCAAAAAATAAAAAATCTACTGAATGGGAAAATTACTGAAATGTTTCACATTTTTCAGGAGTCAACTTTGAAAAATATGAGAAATTTCAAGAATTTTCTCTTGAAATGAAGAAACATGCAATTATGAGAAGAAAATTGAACATTGATTGACGTAAAATTTTAAACATCGTAGTATATATTTGAGCATAATAATAATAAAAGAGAAAATATTACATAATTTTTACATTCTCATCATATGAGAAGGTATTGGTTTTATTTTTTATTCGAAATTATTTTGCTTTTAAATTAAGAAGAAACATTTAAGTACATAAGTAGAATCTTCACCAGAAAAATCTTTTAGACTTTCAAATTTTTTAGTTAAAATTCAACCTGATAGCCTTGGAAGCAAAAACTCTTTTTTTTAATACCCCCAATCACTGTTAATCCAGTCAATGAACTTTCAAGAAATTCCACAAAATGCTTAAATTTTAAACCATGCATTAACAAATCCTGGGACAAATTCTCAAATTTTGTAGAACTGTAAATACAAGAAATTCTCTATATAAAATAATCTTAAATTCGTTCTAATTAATCGCTTTTAAGAGTCTGGACTTTCAAATTGAAGGTCAACAACCAGGAAACAAAACGATCAGAGTACTTCTTGACAAGTTTCGTATCCTCAGGTATAGAAACGCTTGACCAAAACAAAGTATTCACCAAACACACAATTAGACCTCATTTTCACAATTCCTGAAAGAAAATCATGATTTTTCACGTAGAGCTTAAGAAAAGGCACTGGGGAGTTTTATAAAAGGGAGTCACATCTCGAGTGTTGATGTCATGCTGCTTAACAATCTAATCCCCCAGCTTCTACGAACCCTAGATAAGAATCAAAAGATAAACCCAGAACTCAAAATCAGGTAGGAAGCAAACGAAACGAAATACACGACATGACCGAGAAGAATTTCTCTTTGGTGCAAAAATTCGGATTGGCAACGCTAGGTAATCCATGCGAACGACAGGTAATGAGGATGGAAATCACAACATTTTGAAGCACACTTTTAACACTTTTAGAGAGTTTTTTTCACAATAATTGATAAAAACTCACATAAAACGATGAAAAACGTTTGGAAAGGGGAAGGTTTTGTGGAGGAGGTATAAGAGTGGTTGGGTGAGGGGAACTATACGTATAGTGGACCCGCGCCCAACCGATGCTCCCGACGCACAACAAACGCCGTGGACGTTGCGTTAAGTATCAACTTTGAACTTCAAGATGATCTCAGAGTGAAAATTTTGGGTTTTTTAGACTCGGAGATTGGCGGGGTTTCACGGGAATTCCGAGCACCTCGTCGGGCGCTCGATTTGGCGTAGGTTTCATTCAACATGGCGGTTCAGCCGCTGCGAAAGAAAGCTCCCAAGGGCCCGCTATGATATAGGCGACTTACGCATAGCCTCTTGGACAATACGCTCAATTCGTGACACAAGCTTCCGCCGGACTGTCCTAAAACACTCGTGAGGACCTACCTGATCACTCTGAGTCCATTTTCCAGGAAAATTCAGTCTCAAAACACTACCACTACGCCTTGAGCACTTGGACTACGCTTTCTCCCTGGCCGCCAGTTTGGTTGGTCGACTTGGTGTTATGGCCGCCACTGAAAGTGCCCCACCGTGTCGCTCACTAACTCACTCTTACTCACTTGTAGTGTATGTATGTGTATGTGAAGCGCGGCTTCTCCTGTCTGCCACCGCTATCTCTTTCCTTGCACACACGTCCCGACAACCACGCACAGACGCGGACTTGACACGCAACGTCGCTGGTGAGGAAAATGGATGAAAACACGAAACTGAGTTTCACAACTTAGACTGTTTTAGGCACAGCACGGTAGAAGTAATATGGGAAAGTGTAGATAACATTATGAGGTCCTTACACTAGTTAAGGAGTTCAGCAACCATCACAATCTCTGCTCCAGAGTCAACTAATCGCACAGCACCAACAATGGCTGCACATTCTTCCAAGGCGTACAGGAATAGTTCTATTCCATCGTTCCGCCTTGACTGCCTAGCTTGCATTGACGATGACGCGATGACGACGAACGTCTACCACCTACCAATCATGAATCGAGAATAGTCGGAAAAATACGAAGTGTCACGAAGTACAGTAAAGGTACTATCACACCTTTACCTGCAATCATTTTAATGGCGGGAATTTTTAAAACTGAAGAAGATTAACAAATAATGGATTGTATTACAAGATAAAGTATCTAATTTTAATGAAAAATATTTATTATTGCAAAAACGTAAAGTTTGTGGAACTAAATTCCTCTTAAGGTAAATTATAATTATAATTATAATTACATAGCGTTTTGTTTTTGCATGTATGTAGGTTGCCTGCAGACGAAGGTGTGACTGTACCTTAAACAACTATTCCATGCAAAATTTGGCGGCAATTTCTTCAGAAAAATGTAACTTTTATTGCAGAAAAAAATATTATAACTTTTATAGACTTCTTTATTTTTATTTAACTTTTATGTCTTTATAAAATTAAATTTTTAAGAGTATGTCCTACTTACTTGACCCCTATATATTTTGAAATACATAATTCCAGATTTAAATATTAAGATGAAATAAAAATGCAAATGTTTATCCACTGAAGAATTGCATACCTTCCCTTAGCTTTAAAATATTACTTTTTTTTTTTAGAAAATTTAAATCATTAGAGGACACAGGATTATTTTAATTTGGTCATGGATTTTGACGTGGAATCGGCATTTGCAATCTTTTCATATTTGACTGACGCTGCCACTGGTTAATCATGATATAACCTTCGAGAACGCACGTGTCGTTGTCAAGGCCTGTGGAATGTAATCAAAAGTAGGTGAGATGAATTCCTCCCTCCAAATCGCTCTTATTCACGCTAAAATATCCCGTCATTGAACTTTCAATCCCCACAAAAGAATCCAGTCTCCACCACCTACCAATGAAGATTTCAAAAGTAGGTGTACTGATAAATAAATGGGAGATTCCTCAGATCATCAAACGATATCAAAAAACCAGAGCCAGAGCTGTTCTCAACACTCGTGTTACAACTTTATTCTCAAGAATCTTGTAAATGGGTCATGCAAATCGAAAAACAGGGCTTTCGAGGGAAATCGTAACACTTTCAAAGTGTACGACACTCGGCAAAATAACGGTACACCTTTATTTACAGAATAAGATCACGTTTTATTACCCAAACCAAAAATTAACGGTTTATTTCCACCGTTCCATGTCCACCCACAATGCAATTTTTCAAAGGTACAAATGCATAAAATGCAATGCTCCCGAAATTAAAAAGAAAAGTGTCAAAAGGGAAAAATGAAATTCAATTTTTAATCAACATCGCACACGACGATTTTTCCCAATTCTAAAGGAGAATTTCGATTTATCAACTGTCACCGCGCAAACAAAGGTCCATTTCCGCAGTTCCAAATTCACCCAGAATGCATTTTTGAGACCGAGGCGCAAAATCTATAATGACGCTTCGAAATGCTTTTTCGAACAAAGACACCTAGGTATAAATTTTATCAAATTTATTGTTTAGATTAGGAGTACACGTGGTGAACTTTACGCGTGGCTTCAAACGGCGCTTTTTCTGTGACGTGTAGGTATCACCGTAATCTATTATATTCAATATGGCCGTCGTGCGTCATATCATATCTAAGTATCTCACACGATACGGCAACGACTTACTTTTAGAAACAGACTCTCCGCGGGGGGTAGATCTCTTCTCGAAACCATGTGCGAAAAAGAAAGATGCTTCTGTCACCGTAGCTTCACTGATCGCGTGATCGAGATCGGGTGAAAAATGACAGCCATATTGTCACCTCGTGACACGAATACGCGAGTCAATCAACAAACTACACATAACTTCCAGAAAATAAACTGCCATTTATTTTACGCAAAAAACTTGACATTTGCAACACAAAAAATCACCGAAAATTGAATATCTGTACGTTTTTCACAAACTGTGGGTATTTTTAGATGGCATTATTCATTATTGCATCATGAGAGGACACTTCTTTTTCACTGGATTTCCGATACGGAACACTGTAAATAACATTTGAGAGACATCAAGACATTATTTAATGAAGAAGATTCACTGAAAATACATTAACGATTATCATAAACGACGTTTTCATCGTTTTTCAATGCTTTCAATGCTTTCAATGGCATCGTTCACTACGGAAGTCAAATTAGACTGTCAGGAATTCCACCGATTCCACCACTGTCACTTCCTTGTCACGTGTTTCGGGAGAGAAAAAGGGTTAAAAGTCCGACTTGATTGGTTGAATGGAAACATCCTGCTTTTGAAAATAGATTCTGATTCGTCCACAATATTTTCCTTATCCAACCATTGATACATTATTGATGAGTCATCATGTTCTAGAGTGTTCTTTTGAAAATTCTGATGTCAAAAAATCGACTATCGTAATTTTTGTATATAAAACAATGCTGAATTTTGTTGCAAATTATATTATTCGCAGCTTTTTTTTTTAAGTTTTATTCTACTGAATGTTAATTTTAATTTCTAGATATGCTGATATCGACAATTAACAATGTTCAAATACAAAAAAAGGTACAATATAACGATTCCAACTTTCTCTTAGTGATAACAGAAGTTATACATAATTTGCAATTATTTTGTCAAATATAAAACAGAGGATGAATTTAGTTTTTGTAAAATTTGCAAACCAGAAGATGTTCTATATTTTTCGTTTTCTTTGGAAGTATAAAAAAATCTATCCTCATGATTATTAATATTTTTTATTTGCTTATCCTAATTCTTATTTCCTAAAAAACAAATTTCATATAAACAGACATAAATTAAATAATTCCCCAAACTTCTTCGAATCCTGAACATAATTTACTGCACGTTACGGCAGCAGAGAGTGGATAATTACTAATTGAAATAGTTTCCCCTGTGTAATCCGTTTTTACCTAAAAAAAAGTAGTTTGTTAGAATTTATTACAAAATTACTATTCTACAAATAAGATTTTAATCAGCTTCTTAGTATGCACTGTAAACTTAACTTTTTCAAAATTGTAATCAGACTTTGATTGCCAAATATATCCAAGATTCTTTTTAAAAGCGTTATTAACAATACTTGTTTAAAATTCATAAAACCCGATGATTGAGTAATATGTACTTTCTGTGCAGATGATAATTAAAATGCAATACTAATTTTAAAAACAGTTCAGCGATCAATCTGCTTTGAAATTAGATTGAGTTACATACCTGTCCATGAGCCATTGCTCCTATCACTATAGCAATAGGTTCATCAGTAGGAACAATATCTCGCGGATTTTTTACTTCTTTTGCACTAAAAGACATAGCAATTTTTCTGCATCCAACTGGAAGGTGATTTGTTACAGGATTTTTTATAACTTTCAACAACTTTATTGGACTGTCAGATGCTCGAACACAGAATTTATGTAACAGTTGCACTATAAGAAAAATAAAAAATTAAAGATATCAGTACTAGAGAGAAGTGTAGAAGAAAAAAACCTAAAATTTATATGTAATGGCAAAAAACGAACAAAAATATAGTTTATATTAACCATTTTAAATCACCTTTAATAATTTAAAATTGTTGGTCAATTTTCTTACCCATGAGACCTGCAAATCGCTTAAATGTCCTGGGAATTCTGGTTTGTGGATTTACTTCTATCAATACATTCTTCTCTGTTTTAATGTAGACTTGTAACAAACCGGCTCTGTTTAAAGGACTATCCATCAACATAAGCAGACATTGATGAGTTATGTCAGGCCTACTGCTGCCAGGCTCGCGTTTATCTTTTTTCAAAATACCAGCATGATCGTCACAGTTTAGAAGTTGAAAATTTTGACCAACCTGTAAGAATTTTAGATGAGAATTAATGAAACATACTTTTCTAGGCAGATAATTAATTATCGTATTAGTGTAACGTCTACTACAAGCCCTTAAATAAGATGGTATTAGAACTCAAGTTAAATTATATCCCTATAAGGAAAAAAATAATATATAAATAAGTAATATCAGGGACGAGCTATCGTAAAATATTTGTTTACAGCAAGCTCAGGAAAACCGGAATTTGTAAAATTTAGGAACTCGACAATTACAATGACCTCATTTAATGAGGTGTATACCTGGATTTAATAGAGGGTAATAAATCTAAGTATTAGGAACATCCGGAATGACAATAGGCAACTTGGTAATTGCAAGGAGAGGATGCGAACACCCTTAACATTTAAGAGAACAGTTGCAACCCAGGTAGCAACATTAAGCTACCATACTACAATTTTGAGTAAATTGGATTTAGTCTGATTGTGCCATGAATCATACAAGCTGCGTCCGGATGATTGTATAGTTCTGCATTCTCTGCATTGTTAATGTAGGATTTGTCAAACAGGCATCCAAAATTCTACTATCAGATGCAGAGTTCAGAACCGAAAAAATTTTACTGAATAATACCGCCATGATGAGTATAACATGAAATATCGTCAAGGCTATGTTAAGATTAATGCATCATAGCACCATCAGATTAGTATTTTCAGTATTAGGAATTGTGGATGGTAGCACCATCATAGTACCATTACAACCGAGTTATAGTTTTCGAATAATGGTTGCTGTAGGAATACAAATATTTGAAACATCATATATTTTTTCGAATTTTTACAAATAAACAAAACAGATGAAAGCTTGCGGATAGGGAAAGAAAGTTCAGTAACATTGGTACTAATAAAAGTTTGTAGAATTTATTGATGTGATGCACCCTCTTGATTGTGGGATCATTCTACAATTATAGAGTTCTTAAAATTTCCTCCGTATTTCTTCAGCATCTGATTGTATTACTATTGAGTTATTGAAACTAAAATACTTTGACTGCATCACATGCAGAGAATGTGGACTCTAACGCCCTGCTACCTGGAAAGTAAATTGTAAGACCCAAGACCTTGTACCCAATAATCCAATAATCTTTACAATGACTTCCCTTTACCTTTTTATCGGTTTCCCTTTACCTTTCACTGATTTTCTCGGAAACTATCAAACGTAGAAAACAATGCTTGCAACAATAAAATGAGATACACAACTTTTGTTTAAAACATTTAAATTACCAATAGATAAAATGTTCCCCTCTTTGTTCGTTTTTCCCTTCAATACAGCTTGAATTAATAGAATCAAATAAGTGATGAAAATCGGTCAGCGTTGCCCAAGTATACAAGTATAATTTTTGACGCGTCAATAGCTGGACAAATTTTATTAAATAAATTCGTCCGGCCATTGAAATTTTACTGTAGCCGGATAAATTTAATTTAATATTCATCCATCTAGCCGGACGTTTAGACACTGTAAGTAATAATCTATAATAATTACATTCCAGCATTCCAGAATATAATTTTAGAATAGTAAACAAATTTCGAACGACGGCATAGATATATCATCTTATTTAATGTATAAATAAACTATAAATTTAGAATAAAATATAGAGCAAATAGGAAAATATTCTACAATAAATGTACTAGTTCTAAGCTGTAAAAATATTGGTTTATCAAGTTTTCTGAATCGAAAAACACTTGTACTAAACGTAACCTTACTTTGACGGATTCCAACTGGGCATTTTCCAGTATTACGATGAGACGTTTTTCCTGACTTTTTATGTGGTTTACTTGAAGATGTTTTGGCGCAGGATCAAATTCATAATCGTTGCTTTCTTCGCGATCTTTCCTCTTTTTACCCATTGTTTTTAAAAGATTTATTTATATTGTCACACGTGCAACCCTATAAGTAAGTTAGGTTAGGTGGGCCGAATTACACTGCGCATGCCTCGGCATACCAGCTACCTCATTGGTTGCATTTGGCGCGCTTATTAAAAATAGTATAATCAAAGATATTTTACCTAGATGCGGCAAGGGCCAAGAGTGGGGACACTTTTTGGTGGGGATAATTACTATTTAGCCTATATTGAGGTGCTGCCCTCTTCATTTTTTCATTCTTTCCATTTGTTTCCATGGAAACCGCGTCAAATCGTTTTCAGCTCGATTTCATCCGAATTTCATCGGCCAAAGATCTTTGGGCTAGCTAAAAGCGAGCTGGGAGCTGGCAATAATAATTACATAAAATTAACATATTTCTATTTGCCAATTTTAAATTTAAATTAATATTAATTTATAGTGTTTAATTTAATTCCAATAATTTATTATTTCGATTAATAAATTATTAGTACCGAAAAATTAAAATATGAAATACACAAATTGATGACGAAAAATAAATATACATATAGAATAATTTTTATAATTACCTGAATTATCACATTTGCGAAACCCATATTCCTCAAATTAAAAAATTTTCGAATTGTAAAATTATTGAATTAGAAAAAATAATTATAATTCTTACATTCCTGAAATTTATATTTGCTGAAATTATAAAATTGCCAAAAATGATTAAAATAAGTATTAGTAAATTAATTAACAAATATTTATCATGAGTAAATAATTAATTACCTAATTGTATTGCTAGATTCATATCTATGAAAAAAAAAATATATATATATCGATAAATATTTAATGATTATTATTGGTTATTTAAATGATTTATTTTTATATTTATTTAAATATTTAAAGATAGATAATTGGTTATTTAAAAATTTTTTTTATATTCGATAAATTTAAAAATGTGGACATTTTTAATTTGTAATTTATATTTTACGATAATTTTAAATTAATAGAATATTTTCAAGAATTTAAGGTCATTTAAACCAATTATACATTCATAATAATAAATATTTTTAGCTAATAAGAGCCAGTAAACCTTTGTCTATACGAGACGAAGGTTTATTAACTATTATGAGCTAAAAATATTTATTATTATAAATGTATAATTGGTGTAACTAATTTGCTCTTATATTCCGGTAAGAAGGCTTATATATAGAATAGGATTGAAAATTTCATTTACTTTCAATACCTGATTTTCCCTCAGTTCTCTTATATCAGAAACCGTATTAGAAAGAAGCAACTACTATCCGTGTTAATAAACTTTGAAAAATATAATTTTACAATTTTCTAACAATTAATAAATTATTTATTATTACTATGTATGTATAATTTTTAAAGTTATGTGAAATTTTATTTCATCTAAATTTCATTCCAATTTTAAATTTATTTAAGATAACTAATTTTCTTTAAATATATAAATTATATTTGGAATTTAGGTAATACAAAATGTATTGCACTCAATTCAGTTCATTATTCAAATTGAGGATAATACATTACATATAAAACCAATTCAAATTTCTTGAATTCAAATCTATCTTATATTCATTTACATTTCGTGAATGAATTAGACTGAATTAAATACACTTCAAATCTATCCTGCTTTATGGAATACGAGAGAGATGTCATTAACGATATGTGAATAGCCGGAAATTAGATTTTTGAGATAAACAATTATATTGTTGTACATTGAAGACTGATAAAGGGAAAATCAGGTATTAAAATTAATATAATTTTCTCTATGGTTTTACGTTAAAATCTTAAATTTTTCATTTTATTTTATTCAAACCTTCTTACCGGGATGGTAAAGTATCACATACCCTTAAGAGTTTCTGAAAATGAAATAATTCCTAAATAAAATAATTTTAAAAAATTTTAAGGTCCTTCTTAAATTTAAAAAATTCCCGGTTATTGAAAATTTCTTGAAGCTGAAAATTAATATTTTAAAGATTACAAATGTTAGTGCATTATTATGTAAAATAAAAAATTTCATAATTTCTCTAAATTGCACACTATTACAAAAAGAAGCATTTTGATTCAGTATTACAAATAACAATGGAATTAAAATAAAAGGAATAAAATAGAAGGGAAGTTATAGTACTAACATAAGATTTTTTTTCAATATGAACCTTTATTTGAAAATGAAAATATCTTTAAATTGTTCGGAAAGTTCACGTAAAAATTTAAAGTATCCTTTTTGTTTTTATTTTTTTAAGTTTTCACAAGTTTTTATGATAAAAATAAAATAGAATTTTCAATCAATATCTTTAATTACTTCCATACGATTATTATTAATTTATGTGTAAGCAACAGTGAAATTTGTTATACAATGGTAAAATTATCCTATTCTTTTTAGAACTACCAAGATCTACATTTTATATCAAATTATCCTTATCATCTTTTCAGTGTCTTCTTCATTCTTTATTTATATAACACTATATTTTACTTTTTATAAGTAATACGAATAAATTACATATACTAAGAATATTTTTAAATGGAGAAAAGTTACTTTCAGTCTTCGAGAAAAATTAAATAATCCATAGTAATTAAAAAATTTCAAATTCCCGCTCGAATAAAGCAGAATTTATTGCGCCACCTCGTGGCGTGTGGTCAAAATAATCCGTTTAAACGTAGCGGCATTGCCGAATTTAGCCGAATGGTACCGAAAAAAACCGAAGCCACAAATACGCCGATAGCGCCGCTCTATGAACGTGTGGTCTAACTAAACCCTTGCCGCATCTAGGTAAAATATCTTTGGTATAATTATATAAAACAGTAATATAAATAATTGTTTTTAACAAACAAATGATGTTATAAAGTGCTTAGTGATGATTATTTAATCTCAAAATACACTTTTCCAGCAAAATATACAAATAAAGGTACATAAATAAAGGCTGCGAACTACAGCCAATAAGATTGCCGAATTGCCGGCACAACTGGCAGGATACACATACACATTTGAATCGCATTTTATATGGTCCCAGTAATTCTATATTCACAATACATGCCCTATTTTATTTTATAAAGCATTTTAATTGAATTGTTCATTAATAGAAACTACGTAAGAATAGGGAAAATCTAACACAGGTGAGTGATAAAATAAATTTTCTTATTCACCAGAGAAGCAGACGACGATTTGGTGTGAAAACGCCAGAAAACGCCATTGTTAAAGTTCAAGTGAACAGGGACTCGCGTCTTCGCATTTAAAAAGTTAAAAAATTAAGGAAATATTCCAGATAACAAGTTCTAGGAAGGTAAATTAGTTTTATTTATATTAGTTGTGTTTAGCGATTAATAAAAATGTAGAAATTTCATGCTTTTTAAACGTTTTTTTGAAGATACAAAATTACAAATGAATTGTCTTTGTGTTGCAGGTCTTGCAGGTCTTGCAGGTCTAAACCATAGCAAAGTATAAAACGGTTAAACGGGGAAGCCCAACCCCAAGGCCCTAGAACAATAGTCGGTTGATTTTTACCCTTTGTCGTCTTTTTATACTGAATAATTATAATTCAGGTTGCATATATTATTAAACTCTAAATTCAGTGCCAAATAGAAGATAATATAACACCCACAAGGTCATTGGTTTCAGCTTTCAAAGCTTGCTTATAATTTATTTCTTATAAGAAAAGGTAAACATTTTATTTATCTGTACACTTGATAGTGTTACTCTGATAAGTATACTTACTCTGATAAGTATACTTACTCTGATAAGTATACTCTGATAAGTATACTTAAGTTACTCTGATAAGTATACTTATACTTATAAGTATACTATATGTATGTATACGTGCTGATAATTAGACTGCGTGTCTAAACTCAAAATCAAAAATTCAGGCAAATAATTGAAAAGAATAACGATTTTTAATAGCAAGCCTTATTCAGTATAATTTCGCTGCGAATTTTTTTTTACGAATTTTAAATAATGAAATTAGAGACTCGAATATTATTAAAAATAAAAAACATAAAATAAGTTAACTATTGCTAACAATTAAAAAATTTGACAATCAAAAATAATTGAGTATTTCCATTTTCTGTGATACATTTTAAGAAGTCTTCTTACGATGGCATCTAAAGACGATAACGACGCCAGCAGTACGCTTCAAGTCTCGACTCCAATCATGCGGCGGGGTAAGCAACCTTCTGCAGATTTTTGGGGTACAACGCAAATGCGAACTGTGAAAGTAAGCTACTTGTGGACAATCAAAGACTTCAATAGCTTGATTTCCAAAAATGTCGATTCGGTTTTCACTGAAACTTTTGCAGCAAAAGATACACCGCATATAGTTTGGAGATTGACGCTAATAATTGGACCGAACGACAAAAAATTTCTCGAAATAAATCTTCGCCACGTTAAAAGCTACACCTCGACACTATACAAAGTTTTCTTTAAAGCTAAGATTTCAATTTTGAATGCCGAATCAGAAAAGCACAATGATGCAGCAAGTTTCGAAGGGTCTTCAAAAGAAGATGACTTGTGGACAAAAGAGGACTTTTTTTCAAAAGACGTTTTGATGGAAAAACCTGACGAACTTTTACCGAAAAATTCTCTAACTATCTTTTGTGAGATTTCACAATCTGGATATTTCAATATCCAAAAGGATAAACACATAACAATCTATGAAGATAGAATGGCGGATGATTTTTCAAAACTCTTTGAGAATTCTATGTTCGCTGACACAAATATTGAAGTTCAAGGAACTACTTTTAAAGTCCACAAACTTATTTTAGCTGCACGATGTCCAGTATTCTGGGCCATGTTTAAGCCAGATTCAAAAATGAAGGAGCAAATAGACAGCGTGGTGGAAATTGAAGATATCGAACCGCAAGTTTTCCGAGAACTTCTTCGGTTCATCTATACTGGTGAAATCGACGAAAGTAATGACGACATAGTCTGCGCACTTATGATAGCCGCTGATAAATACGGTTTGGAGGGACTAACAATAACTTGTGAAAATACGCTCTACGATATTATTTCAGTTAAAAATGCGTTGCAAATTCTTGTGCATGCAGATCAACTCGAGATGTACCACTTGAAACAAAAAGTTTTCAAGTTCATCAAAAGCAATTTAGCGGATGTGATAAAATCCAAAAGTTGGGGTCAGATTCTCGATACGCATGTGCATCTCGTAACAGAAATCATGAAATTGCATACTCTTGAATAGTTTTTTTTCCTATGTTTTAATTTTTCTAAGAGATTCCATATAAGTAAGAAAGATTTTACCAAGTTTAATATAAGTTTAATATAATCTTAAAAACGATCAGTATTTTATATATGTTTAGCAGGTGTCGGCATTAGAGTATAGACATTTTTCATTGTTATCTTGATTAATAGAAATAGATTTTGAAACATTTAAAAATTTTAACAAGGCAGTTAAAAATTGTCTTTTATGCTTAATTTCATGTTGATTAGATGATCCAAACTTTGTAATTGTGTCAGAGTTCCTAGTTTTTTACCTTTGTGTTAAATGCGTATAAAATAAGAAGCATCTTTTTTCAAGTTTGTATAAAGTCTTGAGACTTTTACTATTATTCCTATTTGTAAAATGTACGAAATATAAGACAGCTTTTCAGAATTGAGTGCGTTTTGTCTGACACTAGCGTGACCTTTATCACTGAAATTGATGGTACATTTCTCCCTTGAAATTTTACGAATTAGCGGTTCAAACTTGGTAAAAACGGTCATAACAATCCTGAACCAAGCTTGGCACCAATATTGTGAAGCTTGGTTCAAGTTTGGTTCAATTCACCATGAAACTTTCTTTTAAATACTTGGACATCCCTTGTGAAGTATTTGGGAAATTTATTAACGTCCCTGAGCTAAAATGCACCCACTTTTTGAAATGCGATCAACATTTGTTTAAAATAATTTGACTGACCGCATTTTCATGTTTAATAAAAACAGTGGTCGACTAAGAGAGTTTTTAAAAGGTTTGAACTCGAACGTGAACTCGACTTAAATTTTGAAACAAAGTCTGCGAATTAAATTTAATGTTTGACATAAACAAAAATTAGAATTTCATTTTAAGGGTAATAAATTTGAAATTGATATGTAAATTAATGTTGTTAGTCAAGAACTTTAAAAAGAAAGAAGTATCATTTTTTAAAAGTAATTTTTTAATGTATTTTGGCTTTCTTCGCCATTTCCGGTGTTGTGTTACGTAGGTTGCCAAAAATTCTACAATACGTTTCAACATATCATTCTAACTGGAAACAAGCTAATTTCAGACTTTTCCTTGTAAACACATTTGTTGACGTCACGATTTCTATTTCTCTTTTTTCGTCAATGGAAAATTATAGTTAAGTCTTTTGAAGCACTTAAGAGCTTTTTGATTAACTGATTATCTGATTATCTGAATAATTTACATAACATTTAAGGATCATTAAAATTAGCTCTAAATTTGGTCTGGAATTCTTCCAAAGTAGAATATTGTGAAAATCTTTGGAAGAATGCCCGGTAATATAACATCTTTCGTAATAACTGAGAAGAGTAAGCTAATTCATAGGTAACTTCAAAGTTTGTTGTATGATGTTTGTAAACTGAGTCTAAGAGACGATGAAAAATCGCATTAGATAGGCGTGCACTAAATTAATTCCTTGTAAATCATAATATTTATAAAACTAAAGCGATGAAAATGCTATTCAAACGGAGATGAAGAATTTCGAAAGATCATAAATTCGTTAAATTTCTTGAGAGTCAAGGGAATTTTGAGAAATCTGACCTTGCCCCAATTCTTCAATAATAGAGATCTGAGTAAAAATGTTTCTCGTTCTTTTGTAGATGGAAAGATTTCAGTGCAAAGATTCAAAAATCTGTTTTCGTTGGCGTGTTTTAATGAAAAATAGTATAATTTGTTTCGAACCGATATTGAAACATTTACAATTTGAAATTAGTTCTTAAATTTAATTAAATAGCTTGTATTTTAAATACTCTTAACATTATAATATTTTTATTTACATTCATAGAACTAATTCATTCATTTTTTTATTATTTTTTGTAGATGTTCATCAATAATTTTCAAAACCATTAATTTTATAGAGTACATACTGATGAGTTGTTTAGTATTTTCAGATAATTTACTGTCGATGACTCGTACGCCGCAAGAAATTTAAAGACTCGTAAACTATTACAAGTTGAAGTGTTACTACATACTTGCCAAGTTCAAGTTTCGAACTAGAGAGGATTTTTGTTACATTTTAGATGACTTGCAGAAAATGAAAAAATTTAGTGAGTATTGTTTTCTAAAATTAAGTATTCACACTAAACAACATTTAATATAAATTAAATTTTTTGCAGGATTTGAAGAACCTACAAAATGGATTCACATTAAATAAAATACCTCCAAGCTCGAAAAAATGGCAAATGTTTCTGAATGTCTCGAAGTTTGTTTTCAATTACAATCAGCGAACCTCGCTGGAGTGAAATTTGGCCCTGTGACGTATCGATGTCCTCGAGTATTCCGGGAGAGCGTGGGCCATCTGAAGAAAAAATAATAAAAGCTCTGTGAATCGCAAGCTCCGCGTGGGGAAGATGTTTGCAGGAAGAGAGAGAAAAAAACTCGTGCAACCTTAACACGGTTCTATTTCTTTCGATGCATCAAGTTGTGTATCTCAACTGACGCAATTTCGACGTCGTGGTCCTTATAGTGGGGGACGTCGCGACGCTAGGCGTCCCAGGAACCAATCTCCAGAAACCAGAACCGTACGAACTTCCACCGCGGCCGCATCACTATAATTATCTTTTAAAAAGGGGCCACTCAACTGATAAAATCCACGAACGAAGTTAACGCGAAACCTAATCGGATAATCATTTTATATCGAAAAAGCCTGAATTGCAAGTGAAGCGAAAATGGTTTACGAGAGCGATTTCTACACGACCCGACGACCCTACACGCGGCCAATCGTGTCCTCATACAGCGTCACGGTCAGTACTCATCATTTTTTGCAAGATTCCTGTGTCCTGTACAAAAGCTGATTTGCAAGCGTGAAGAATTAGTGAAATTGGATCAATTACAAGTGGTGAAGAGTTGTGAATTAATTGTGGAAATCCGGAAATTGGATCAGTGACTTATTTTTTTATCTGGTAAAGTTTATGGCCAGGTAGAGTGTAGAAAAATTTAGTGAAGGTTTTAGAGTTACATATTTTTAAATTAACAATTCAGAGGTTTGAAAAGATTAAGGATGAATCTCTTCTTCAGTTTCTTAAATTAAATCCCATAGAAGTTAAACTTCACTTAAATTTTTCCGATACTCTAGGAACCTTTCTAGATTACCCGAGACTAAAAAATCTGGATGAATTGAAAAAAACTATTTCTTGACGAAGAATTGCAAATCAGCTTTTGCACTTCTAACAGACCTCAGCTTGTGTTACGTGCGATCGGGGGTCAAAGATTCGAGTGACGATTCCCCCGAATTGAGAGCCTGAAGCTCAGTGATTCAGTTATTCACTGGCTCTGGATTAAATAATTTAATCAGGACCAAGTTTGCTTGTTAAATTAAGTGCGGCGAGTAGTCAGACGAATCTCAGCCGTTCGAGCTTTTCCTGGGCACTTTTTATAGATCAAAGCTCTCGGATCCGCAGATCAAGATACATTTTCAAACGCCAACTCGGTGGGATCTCTCGCGAAACGTTGACTCCACGAATCCAAATGACTGACACGCCTCTGTTGGCCGCTAGTCTCGAATTTGATCACGGACCGATGAAAAATCGACCTTTTCCAAAAAAACAAAGAGGAAACTGAAAGGTCGATCCTCGCTCCGTCGACGATTCGAATGCAAAGCGTCTCGAAGTCTCAACTTCCACACTATACTCTGACCATCAACATCAATACTACTTTTGTAACAACTACTACTATTGGCTCAAAAAAATCCGCAGAATTTATACCAGGTTGTCAATAGTAAATTACAATTTGTTTCTAAGAGCAGAATATTCAGTTTAGATCATTTTTAACTCGATATTAGAATTAAAAAACTTCAAATGCGATTGCTTTTGAAATTCTTTTGAATGCTTCCATATTAGGTTGCTCTTTAAATTTGTTTTCCTTTAAATAATATTTGATTATAAATGAAATCTGTATAAAATTCGATGGATTTTTTACTATGCTGCTACTACTAGCACTACTAAATACTTATCCTGAACTCAAAACGTGCACTCGGTGTCTCACAGAGTTGGGCTTTGTGAAATAGGATGAAGGGGTGAAGAACTTTCGATATTCCGGAAATCTCGACTGTGGATAATTTACCATAACGTGTCTTGGCATTGTGAAGTATTTAGACATCCAGTGAAAAAAATCCCACTTGACGCGAAGATTCAGTGGTCGCAACTCATGACTACCTTTTTCTTTCTATTTTTCTAATAATCGTCAAGCAAAGCAGACGAATGTACATAATTTATGTACTTGGACTCATGTTTCGATGGTTGTGTTAACAGACCCTGATTTTATATCCATCCCGTATATTCTACAAGTGTGACTTAAAAAATTATTGTAGAATCTCGACCCTATTTTTTTTGTTTGCTTTTTGACTATTGGATTTTTACTTGTACCAGTTCCCTGGCTAATTTTTCACCCTTACTACTTCCTAGATTTATTCTCACGTCACATAGTTGTATTTGGAGGGAAGATGACTTTGATGAATTCAAAATAACAACTATGATAAACAAAAGTTGTGTAATGGAAAATACAATTATCATTTAACTAAATTTAGATGGTCGAAAACAAATTTGATAAAACAAGATCAGGTATAGAAGGATGATTCACAGATTTGCATTCCGGAAAAAGTGGGCGTCAGTTTGTAATTGTTTCTGAGTAGTAGTTTCGCGCGCAGAGGATTAATAATAATCTATTTTGGACGCAACCTTATTGCGAAAGGATTCTGCGCTTTTGATTGCGGACGAAAGTGCCAGTGAAGATTTGTTTATCAACTACTAATAGGATAAATTTTTAAAAGCCTTGCATATTATAATTATAATTGCAGAAATTACTTAGAGTGTTTAAAGGCCAGCGGGGTCAGAGTAAAAACTATAAATAGCAGAGGAGCCATTTTCCGGGACTCAGAAAGTGTTAAACTTAGACGCCGTACGACCCGGCAAATCTCGAATTAACTGATAGGAAAATTAATCTTATATTCAACGATTCAACCTCGAGTCGGTGACAGAGCGACTCGAGTACATTAGAACCATGCTGTTAAATAATATGACCAGTGCCAAACCTTTTGATGTGGCTATAATTATCTGGAATTAATTTTGCAATGTAAACAAACGAGTTTATCTTACCGGAAGTTAAAAATCGGTAGTTAAAATTGAAATTTAGTCAAAGGCAGAAACTGAAAAGACATTCCAGAATCGAAAGCTCATTAATTTCAAAATTTAAAGTTCGAAGCCAATTACCTAAACCGCATTTGATATAAAACAGTAAATATATTTAAAAATACAAATAATTAGAACAATTTCCATTCTACAAATCCAAAAAAATCTCCATGATTTGGAAAATTTGTATACTCGCAATTCGTTTGAAAAGATTAGAAAATATACAGAAGACATAAAAATTAGGAATTATTATAGAAAAAATATTATGTTAGAGAAAGTGGAAATGTGATTTGAAAATTGTAACCTTGGCATCTAGTGAGATTGACCGAAAAGTCGACCAACGAACCAGGATGAGAATGATAATAAACATTTGAATTCAGCTTTGGCGCGTAGCTCAAATAATAACAATCTTTTTTATTTTCCTCGTGAGTGGAGTGGGGTTGTAGGAATGTCAAACGTCGGTGTTGCGTTACCCTGTCCTAATTTAGAAGCACGGCGTCCCGACGCCGCTCCCACTCTTCATTTCTTCGTCACAGAAATTCATACTTGGGAGCAGAGCTTTTATTTGTATGCGAAAAGAGACGCGAACTAACATTTGCCTGTGGATGTAAAATCTAAAATTTAAGTACACGCAGGCTTTACTTTGGTTGATTCCTCAAGCCAAATTAGCATTCTACTCGAAGAATGTTTTAGATCATTCGCTAAGGAAAGGAGCCGTTCGAATCAATTAAATTCAGTGTCACAGGTGGCCAAAGGAAACACTGTTGATTTCCTGGCTAATTGCCTAGTGTCAGGTTCAAGAAATAGATTTTAAACGCCGTTACGTGGGTTCATTCGAATTATCCTCATTCATTTTCATCTCATCATTACACCTCATAGATTCAATCAAAGACTAGAAGATTAATATCAATTATTATTATGTAATTTTTAATTTTTAAAATAATTTGTTGATCAGTTTCTTGAGAAACCTCTGACCTTGAATTTTGAAAGACGCAACGTAAAAGAAAATTAGGTAAAGTTGTAACTCTTGCAGAATATTTTCAAAAATATGAAATCCAAGTTAATGAAATATGTAGTCAGTTAGCGCGTTTCATTTTTGGCTGAAGTGTCAAAATAAAGTTTGAGAAATTACAGAACACATTTTGTAATAATTATGTTAAGCAATCACATAATCTAGCAATCTACATGGCTAGTGTAGATCAATATCTCATATTAGAACACCTCTTTGAATTATCTTCAAAATTTATAAATAAGATAGCTGAAGATCTTCAATAGTTATTTCCATACCACTTGACGAAGTTTTCCCATTAAAAATATAAATATCAAGTTAAATCGTGAATTTCTCACATTAAAATTAATTTGTACGTTTTTGAATCTCAAAAGAGAATCTCGGGAGAAGATCTTTCTATTCCTAGAGACGGAAGTAGTTACGCGTTTAATGTTACATTTTCAACAATTTTAACGGGCAAGTTGAAAAATCGTATTTCATGTAAGTGGATAATTTAGAGAATTCAGAGGTAACTTATAATTTATGGCTAAAAGCAAACTTCTTTCACCATTTTTCTATTATTAATTTTTATTTTACTAAATTACTAAATTTACTAGACAAGTTCACGATAAAGTGACTCTAAATTGTAAGTTTCTATTTAAAAAGTATGAAACCCTTGCTCTTGAGTCTGAACGACCACTCGGCATGCGATATCGCAACAAAGTTCTGAACGTTTCTCAAATCTATTTTTGCATTTGAATAAACGAGAAGCCCCGAGATCTGAGAACTTTTGTGATCCGCCACACGTTTTAGGTTCTGGTAAAGTACGAAATAATCAAACTGAAAGAGTGGTGTGGAAGTGAGGACTGGAACGTTTTGGAAAAAAATCCTGGAAAAAAAAAACTTAGTGTCCAAAAGTGGCAAGGGAAGAACTGGAGCTTATGGTTTTTCTACAACGATTACAGAAGCAGGACACCTTCCCCTGGGACAAGGTTCCGGATGTTCCAAGGCCTTCCCAGGTTCCAGATCCCTTCACCGTCTGGGGTCGAAAAAAGCAAGATCCGGCGAAAGAATTTTATCAATATGCTACCATCAAGGAAAAAGAGGGAACTGTTCGTGGAAAAAATCCTGCTAAGGATGATCACACTCGTCAGTTGGTTGAGAGTGGAGCTGTCTCCAAAATTGGATTGGATGCTGCTGCTGAACTGGCTCTTCGGGGCCATGTTTTTGAACACGGTATCCTTTCAAGACCAACAACCAGCCACCGGAGACCTGCCATTCCACCCTCCACTCGCACCAAGATCCTCATGAATCTTGAGAAACCTTCTTGGTACCGATTCTAGAACGACCTCAAATTTTTCAACACGACTTCGAAGATACTTTTTTTTAAACAGTCGGACGATGCTCTCTCCCCTTTCCAATTAGCTATTTAGATCGCGATTCTTGGGTATCTTTATTTGATATTTATCAAAATGATTTAATTTTTTCATTTGGAAATCAAATGTTCATTATAGATAAAAACTTATTAGAGATTATTAGCTCTTTAAATCTTCCAGGACTCGGAACGGGTTACTATTTAGTAATTTAGTTACTTTTTTATCCATGGTTACTAAAAAGTTATTCTTTTATCTTAACTGATGATCTATTTTTTAAAATAATTTTATAATGTTAGTTGCTTTTTTTTTATAAAATTGCTTTTTGGTTCATTTTTCTAAGTCTTTTTAGAGAAATAAGGAAATTCTACTATTTTTGTAAGCCTAAACAGTTCCGAGCCCTGATATTAATATCTCATAAAATTCAACCTGGAACATAATTTATAAAATAAATTGTAGACAACCCAAATAACATATTTTTATAGAATTAGAAAAATTTTATTTTCCAAAACGTTTTTCACATTTGAATAATAGTTACAAGATCTCGGGGCTTGTTCACTAGCTGTCCTCCGCTTTGCATTTATTATTTTTATTATCCCTCAGTTTATTTATCTTTATAGATTTTACTGTAATTTTAATTTTAACTTTTTGCTTGCTATACTGCCGTCCGATGCTTCACATTTCCACGACTTTTGATAGACGATTTTTTTTCATACGCTAATTAGTGATTGAGTAGCAATTCGTGTATAAGGGAGATTAATAAAAATGGTAAAAGTTTGTGAAAAAGCTTGACGAGTTGATTTTGATTTTAAATATGAATTTTTCCCTTCCATCCTGGATTTGAAATAAGATCGATGCCAACGTAGGTCGAGACACCGAGTGCCACAATCGCGTACGTGTAAAAACGTAGATATATACGTGTATGTTATATATTTATATATTTATATCTATGTATATACCACGTATATGTCTCTTGGCAAGGGGTGCACAGTTGCTTAACGTTACAGCAGAGTGTCCTGAATATTTCAGGCAAGGAGACTTCTTTATTAATGCATATAAACTGTTCTCCACGTTATAATTGGCCCGCACGTTGTGTGTCTACAGATAAAAAAATTTATTTTTAAATTTTGCACATTTACGCGATAATTTAGAGGCTCGTTTGGTAAAAAAAATAGAGTACTAACAACACTATATTTTCATTATGATCATTTCGCCTGGATCGTGCTTCTATCATTGTTTTTATTTTGCATTTTGGGAGACAGTATCGCAAGCATGAATCAATACCAGGGTGTCTACTAACTGGAAAAACCGGTAAATAATCTAAAATTTAAACAAATCTGGGTTAGAAAGTCGAATCAGGAATCGTATTAAATTTTTTTTAAATGTAATATTTAAAATTCCATTTAAAAAAAACTTTTAAAATTCCACAACACTCCTAAAATAAAATAAAATCTCTAAAAATCTTTCAGAATTCTTTAAGAATCCGGGAAATCCTATAAAATTCCATGAAATCCTTTGAAATCTCTTAAATTCCTAAAAATCTCTTAAAGTTCCACGAAATCTCATAAATCTTCTAAAAGTCTCAGAATTTTAATTTGTACTGAATTGTAAAATTTACATCCCTTATAAATTACAAAAATATTTAGTATACGTAAAATTACACACAGGACAATCTTAAATATATTTTACTACTGCTTCTATTAAAAAATTCAAAAATTTGCAATCGTGAATAAACCGGAAATTTGGTGGGTGAAAGTTAGTAGACACCCAGTTACATTTCTCCAAATCATCTCCAAACTAATTTCCCCTTCATTCTGAACTTCCTTCGCCCATTTCGTCATTTTGTCATAAAATCAAATTTAAAATCCGAACACATAAAAAATACACTAAACGGACACCACTACAAGAGACAGAAGACATATTGAGCAATAGAATGATAGAATAATCTAAAATAATTCCTGAGTGTGATAGTGTGGTTACTGGTTAGAGAGGGGTAGGCATAAGGGCCATTTTCTCGAGAAGAGCGTTCTCCAATCTTGACCTTGTATCGTCCCGAATCTAGACGCCTCGACACTACGTGGTTCGTGACTATCCATCATCTGGAGTGAGATCCGCCCAAGAGCAGTACAGCTACTCCTACACCAACAACAGCAGTACCTCCAGCAATTCTTCAGATCCTTACAGTCGTCCTCAACGAACTTCCTACACTTCGGAGAACGTTGTCAAGAGAGAGAGTGGACCTTATGGGTCTTACAACACGGAAAGGTCATCAAGGTCTTCAACCGGCGGCGGCCCTGGAGGATACCACTCCTCTTATGAGACCCACAGTTCCGGTCGTTTGCCTGGCGGAACCTCATATCGCCACTTCTCATACCGCGTCTAAGTTTTTCACCCCTTCGTCCTCTATGTTTCGATTTCACTAATTTATTTATTTATTTATTTATTTATTTATTTATTTATTTATTTAGTTGTTCTAAAAAATGTAAATTTTGGAAGCTAGAAGAAACACTTCAGTTCAATTTTTAAAATCGAATGCTTTCAGTTTAGAATGTGGCCCAAAGTTGGAAGTTTATCAATTTTTAAAACAACAGAGCTTCGTTCTATAATAATCAGATTTTTCTGAATCCAATCCAAAATCATTGATACTGATCCAGGGTGTCTACTTACCTGAAAAATCTGGAATTATCAGGGATTCTTTCAAGTGTATCTAAGATGAAGATCTTACTTTAAGTTTATTTGAAAATTATTTAAATATTTGTGCAAATTAAAGAAAACTATATTCTTTTAAAACTTTGTAATTGATACCTGAAAAAAGAAAACTTGGAATGAATAAGGAATTTTTTTTAGGATTTTAGTAGACATCCTAAATTGAATTGTATAAATTGTATTCGACAATAAGATTTCTAGAAAAACGTTAGGAGCGATAATTCTTAGTACATTTATTCGTGAAATCGAAACGACCACCTTCCTTGTCGATAGAATTTTTTAAGCATTTTCATAGTTGCTCAAAAGTCTGCTTTTGTAATTGCTTTGTTAAAAAAGTTTGATAAAAACAAAAAAATAATAATCCGATGAGGAAGGTGTGAGAATTGTTCGACAGGATCCGATTTTTCTTGAATTCCCTGCTGCATTTAGAGACTAAACCTAGTTTTTGCTAAACGCGACACGTTTGTTTAAATGAATTTTTTATTAACTAATTATAAAAATGAAATATTAATTATAAACAGATTGTTAATAATGAAGCGAGTTATTAATTATTCATTATTACTGGAAAAAAACGACATTCAACTGGCCAAACGAGACACGAGCACATCTGTAACAATTTTCCATTTTGTAACTGATTATAATAATTAATAAGTGTGGCTCTTTCACGACAAAAAAGCAGGTTTTCTTATGCTGTGTAATAGTCCTTTGCAAGTTTTAATAACCGATGTTTTCACTGTAAAAAAGCAGAAATAAAATAAAAATGTTGATCACCACGTGAAGTATACTCAGCATGTTATTGCATCTTCCATTCACTTAAAAAAAAAAGATATGGCTAGAGTAAATTTTAAAATTCAATTTAAATTTCAAATCGAGCTATATCTTTTTTTTTTCAATGCTTTGTCTATAATTATCAAGAATACTTCAGTTTTTTAAATATCTTAATTTCTATCTTTTTCTTCAAAATTTCTTCTATAACACTTATTATTCTTTCAATACTCAAAACCAGTCAAACGAGAACATAATTAAATTAATCAGTCTACTTTTTGACGTTATAGACTTTCCAGAAAATTTGTTCTAAAAGAAGGATAAAAATTTCTGTAATTAGTTTGGCGTATTTTCAATTGAAAGTTTGGCTTCGAATCAGGGATACTAACATTGTTTAACCCAATTCATCTCGCTAGACACACAACGCGAAATTGGCCGAAAGTTTATAGTATAGTATCATTTATGAAATAATATAAATGAAGAAAGTAAAAAATAGAGTCTTTCTTTTTTCTGAATTTAAAATGAAAAAACGAGGGAATCTCTCATGGAACTAAGCGATTTGATTTCTTCTCTTTATTCATACGTAGAGAGAGTACTAATAGAGTATTCTTATTTTTATCTACTCTGCCTCTTATGTGACTCATCGTCCATCGCCGCCGCCGGGTCTCTTCCAAAAACAAAATTTATTTTTGTTGTCAACTTGGTAATTCACCAACTGGAATCCAGACCCCCTATGTTATTCCCATCTCCTCCAACATTCACGTGAGTATGAGAAAAATGTTATAAAGAACAATAAAATTGAGTTAAATATTCCAGTAGTCGAAATACGAAATACGTTTTCTTTATTTTATAGAGAAAAAAAGTTTTGGAAGTTTAACAGGAGAGAAAATGAGAAAAATCGATTACTGGAATTTTTACCTCAACTATTGTGAATTAGATATGTATTGAAGAAATATGTATATTATCTAGTAATTTAAAATATATAAATTTCTTTAGTCTTCTATTTTGTCTTCTAATTTACAATTTCTGTAAATTTTAATCATATCTACAAATTTTTAGCACCAATTTTATTAAAAGTTCAATTGATCGAGTTCTATAGTAGTAGAAATATTGCTTAGCAAATAACGACGCTTCTCCGCCTTCATTTTTAATTTATTTTAATGAGCTTCCAAACTGAGATTCTTCATTAAAAGCCTCTGCCACTAACACACTTTGCTTTCCCGCAAAACTCAATCACGACAGAAACTTTTCAATATCAGAACTTCAGCGAATTATAATTTTTTGTCTTGATTATCAGAGTATTCGTTCCAAGTTTTCTGAGGCCCAGAAATTCGATCTCTTCATTTTACTTTATAAATAGTATAATTAGGTGTTTTTTTCGCTCTACAAAACAACTCTTTTTTTTTAAATAGAAGTTTGTCTATAGAGCGAGAAAATATTAAATTTATATATACTTTTTGTACAAAACGAAGAATTCGAAATCTACTCTCAAAATTTAATCTTTACACTTTACAAAAGAAGTATAAAAACTAAGCTTTTTTTTGCTCTGTACCCTTAATTCTATTCAAAAAATGAGAACCACTGCAGAGTGCAAAAATATCTAATTATAATAGTTGTTTAATAATTTGAGGAAATTGTATTTTAAGCTTAGAAGATGGTTTTTAACACCCCTTAAGGGCCTTAGACCCAAGTGTTAAGCTCAAAATTCCATTCTCCATTTTACTCAACAAAAATTATAGATAAATATTTTTTCGCTCTGTAGCACTAATCTTTTTTAAAATATAAGACTGCGTACAGAGAGAAAAAATATTTAATTTCGATACTCTTTGCATAAAACGAAGAATTCAAAATCTAACTTCAAAATTGAATATTTTAATTCTACTTAAAAAATATTTGAATTAGATATTTTCTCGCTCTGTAGGCATAATTCTACTTAAAAATTGATGAATTCTACAGAGGGAAGAAATTCCAAATTTAATATTTGTTGAGGGAAATGAAGAAATCGAATTTTTAGATTAGAACTTATCTTCAACACCCTTTATTTGCAAGAACAAATTTTTAAAATAAATCAGGTGAAAATCTTTTATGAATGGATCAATATTTTGAATTTGGAAGGTACATATTTTTGAAATAAAACATTTTGGGGTGTTAGATAATAGACTTCTTCACCAAAATCATCTGTGCCTGGACGATTCTTGCAAACTTTCGCAAATTCTGCTGCTTCTGCTGCTGTTGGATACTTTGAGAAAAAGTGGAGTGAATGTAGAATGAATTAGTGAACCTCAGCTCAAATTTCCCAGGTGAGGACGATACCTTACATGCCATATGTGGCACATAAGAGGCTCGTCACTATAGTCCACACACCACCTGTCCACACTTATTACACTGGCACGCCGATACCCATAAGAATCAATTCGCGAGTGAGGCCTAGTATCCTCGCAGCAGAACTCAACAGGATACGCGATCGACAGAGGCCTTCCTCCGTATCTTACACCGAAAAATACCTTAACTCCAAAAACTGCACTGTAAGTTCCAGACCTGGAAATCTCAAAATTATTCTTTACAGAAGACTCTCAATAAGGGCGTTGGATCCAAGTGTTAAGCTCAAAATTCAATTCTCCATTTTACTCAAAGAAAATTATAGATAAATATATTTTCGCTCTGTAGCACTAATCTTTGGTCAAATATAAGACTGCATACAGAGAGAAAAAATATTTAATTTCGATACTTTTTGCTTAAAACGAAGAAATCAAAATCAAACTTCAAAATTGAATATTTTCATTTTAATTAAAAAATATTGGAATTAGATATTTTCTCGCTCTGTACGCATAATTCTAGTTAAAAATTGATTAATTCGACAAAGAGAAAAAATTCCACATTTAATATTTGTTGAGTAAAATGAAGAAATCGAATTTTTAGATTAGAGCTTAGCTCCAACACCCTTAAGGGTGTTGCATCTAAGCTCTAATCTCATTTGGACTCATAATAATAAATATTACAACTGTAAAAAAGAAAACACCGTTCCGCTAAATATTTTTCTACTTATATGTAAATAAACAATTTGAATTACAATGTTTTAATTTACGTATCAACATTTTTTAAGTAAAATAAGGAAATCGAATTGTGAGTTAAGAACTTGGATCCAACACTCTCAGTTCATCAATTTTAATATTTGATTACCCGAGAAAAAATTATTGTAATTACTGTACAATTGATCAGAGTAATTAGAGAAAAGATTTAAAAACCGCAGAATCACTTCCGCATTATTATCGATTGTAAAGAAAATTTTAATGACTACGAATTAAAAACTTATTCAGAAGCAAGCGGAAAAGCGTTGTTATTTTTACAAAGCATCAGGAGATATTTTTTTCTTTATTGAAATATTCAGGGATTATATTTCCAGACATCGTTTTAAGAACTGAAATTTTAAATAATCTTGTCGAAATCTAAATTGTAAATTATATGTAAATTCATCTAATTGAATTAAACTTTCTTTTGCAATCAAGATTTTGTTGCTAAATGAATTTAATATTTTACAGGATTTCGACGATGAGGCCAGAGATATTAGAAATAGGGCAGACGCTCTTCTCCGCCGAATCCACGTTTTTGTCCCGAAACCGTTGCCTAGCAGGTAATTTATAATTCTTCAATCAGATTATGAGAGGATTTATTTCTCCTAGAATCTGAGCAACGCAAATAAATAATATTTCCTAATCTTACATTTTCAACATCCACAGATTTATTAAAAACATTAATTTATCTTAAGGGTGTTAAAACCTCGTTCTAATCAAATCTCAAAAATTGATTTCCTCATTTTAGTCAACAAATATTACAATTGCAAATTTTATCGCTCTATAGACAAACTTATATTTCAAAAAATAGTAGCGCTATAGAGAGAAAAAATATCCAATCATAATATTTGTTGAGTAAAATGAGGAAATCGAATTTTGAGATTAAAACTCGTTTTCAACCCTCTTAATATTTATTTTTTTGTGCATACATAAGAAAAGTTATAATTATTAATTACATTTCCCATAAATAATACTGCCTAAAATTAATTTATCACTTTTACATCCAAAATAGATTCATACCATTTTTTTCAAGATAAATCATTTTATAAGTCTTTCAGTATTTATATTATGTTTAATTTTTGGTCACCACTTCTTTATTTCGACAAATAAAATTTTAGTCTCGAAAAGCAACATTTTCTTCATGACAAAGCGACATCATCGATCGAGTAACAAGAATAATATCCTATTATCAGACTAAGGTCACTCAGAATCCTCAGAATCAGAAGTCACAGATGAGTTCACTCGTTCACGCTTAAAATTGGCAGTCTTACAACCCCGACAATTTACTGATATACTCTTTCTTTTTCTGTTATTTTTTGAAAAAATCAGACGATTTTTTTTCGTTTATTTTCCGTCGACACGCAGCAACTACTTCGAGGAGAACCTACGCAATGACTACGTCCGACGTCTCCTGAATACCAGGAATGACATAAAAAAGGATCTTGATTACTTGAATCTTTGGTATCAAACTCCAGAATGTCGTCATATGGGAGATGGACACCTGGCTTGTGTGAAATACGTTGGAGGAAGACCTCAATCAAAAAGGAGGCCTTATTACAAACTTGCAGATTTAACTGCTAGTGACGTTAGGAATGACGTTAATCTTCTCAGCTATTATCGCAAAAATCGTCAGGCTGCAGACAGAGCTTGTGAGTAACTCAATATTATATTTTTCGCTTTAAAAATTTTAAGTTAGGGTGGGTAAAATCATTTTTAATTCAAATATATTTTAATATACCACTGCTAAATTTATTCTTCCTGTCAAAATTTATTTTTATAATTGAAAGCGTTTATAATTTGTGAAATTAAGGACGTTGGACCCAAGTGTTAAGCTCAAAATTCTATTCTTCATTTTACTCAACGAAAATTATAGATAAATATTTTTTCGCTCTGTAGCACTAATCTTTTTTCAAATATAAGACTGCGTACAGAGAAAAAAAAAATTTAATTTCGATACTTTTTGCATAAAACGAAGAATTCAAAATCTAACTTTAAAATTGAATATTTTAATTCTACTTAAAAAATATTTGAATTAGATATTTTCTCGTTCTGTGCACATAATTTTGGTTAAAAATTGATTAATTCTATAGAGGAAAAGAATTCCAATTTTAATATTTGTCAAGTAAAATAAAGAAATCGAGTTTTTAGATTGGAACTTGGTTACGACATCCTTAAATGTAATAAATGTCCAAACTAAAATTCGAATTGGAAGGAAAAACTTGGCAGATTGTTTTTTAAAAAAATGTTGATCCGCCCACAATTTTTGATTTCAAAAACGATTAAATGAAATTTGCATAAGCGCTGAAATATTTCCTTTACTTTTCTAAATAATTTTGTAAAAAATTGAAAAATCTCTTTAGAAATTCATAATAAAAGAATAATATATATGCATTTGTCTAAAAGATTATCATCCACTTATTAAGTCGATCAAAAAAGTCAATTAAAACTGATTGGATTTAACAAACTAATTACTAAATGAATAATTTCATTAATTCTAAAAACTCGGCGCCTATGAACATATCAAACTTTTTACCGTCCTGTGAATTTTTTTACACTGTCTTTAATAATTTCAATATCTAATAATAGAATCAAAATTTTTGGAAAATAAAAATTGTTACCCACGACTTCAATACAAATTAAGTATAACATTTTTAAAACTTATTTAGAATAAAAGTTTAAAAATGGAACCATACTCAGGAGTTTTCATCTAATTAAATAAAATAATTTAGAAAATTATTATTAAATTATTATCAAAAACTCGTGATGATGGTCTGAAAACTGCTCGTGATAATACTCTGTCCATACGAAAATATTGTGAAAAACGGCCTCGAGACGCTGTTGTGTGTATTTTTGGTTTTTGTCCTTTTTGGCGTTTCTGTCTGAGAAATTTTTTGTGTATGTGACACGTGCATATTTTTATTTTCTATTTTTCTCCTCCTTCGTTTATCACTGTCTCTTTCTCTCTGTTACATTGTGTCTAATAAATTATTGCTCAATTTAATCAAAAAAATTCCCATAAAAAATTCTAGTCAAAATTAAACAAATTATAAAAATGGATAGAAAAGGATCGGTAGAATAAAATGCGGGCGGTTTACATAAATTCACAACTATTAGAAAGGGGGTGAGCATTTTTTAGAATTAATTTAATTAAAGAACGCAATTTATGAGTCCCTTTATGTATTATTGCGTTTGCTAAAATATTTGGTGGAAATCAAATTATTAAAGAAAAATTAATTCAATTCAATATAAAATCGGAAATCAGGCGAGTTCGAAACTTCAAGGCAGGCAGCTTTGGGTGCTCGCGATATGAGCAGAAGAACCAGAGGGTATTTTGAATATTTCAGGCCAGGGATGGAGAGATCGCGTTCCTGAGCTGAATGAGGACCCCACTAAGTCCAAAAAAGAAGAAGACGCCCTACCCGAGCTCTTGGAGGATTGAGCAATTTTATTCTCCCCACTATCACGAAAAATTATTCTCACATCGTCCCTACTCTTGCCCTTACAAATCACAACATTAAGGGGGATGGACCCAAGTATTAAGCTCAAAATTCCATTCTCCATTTTACTCAACGAAAATTATAGATAAATATTTTTTCGCTCTGTAGCGCTAATCTATTTTCAAATATAAGACTGCATACAGAGCGAAAAAGTATTTAATTTCGATACTTTTTGCATAAAACGAAGAATTCGAAATCTACCTTCAAAATTGAATATTTTAATTCTACTTAAAAAATATTTGAATTAGATATTTTCTCGCTCTGTACGTATAATTCTACTTAAAAATTGATTAATTCTACAGAGAGAAAAAATTCCACATTTAATATTTGTTGAGTAAAATGAAGAAATCGAATTTTTAAATTAGAACTTGGCTCCAACACCCTTAAGGAATTAAAATTAATTAAATAGAAATTATTTTCAAGTTAAGAATATTTTACTAAATTTGTTAAGGGCAACCCCCCGAAAAACGAAAAAAACGACTTAATTCTCGAATCACATTTGCACCTGAAAACTCTCTCGTAATTACCCTTTCAACGCACAATTTTACTTATTAATCTCAGTCCTAGAATTGAAAATTTTAAATATTATTCAGGAGAAAAAAATCCGAAAAAAACACTCAATTAATTGAAAATAAAAACACGTCATATTGACGCTAATACGACATTATACTGAATGTGTCCCGCACGAAATTTGTGAAAATTTATATACTTCTAAGAAATAAATAAATCATATCCCATAAATTTGACGACTATACTCACTTTGCACGAAGCTAGAAGACCCGCATAGAGAATGAATTTTGTTGGAGGTAAGCTTATTTACATGTGCTTTCATTAGTGCCCTGGGATAATTTTTAGAAACGCGGCTCGACATTTTCATCCTAACATTTTGAAAGTTTGGATCCACTCAGGAGATAAGTGAAGATCTCTGAGTTTTGGTATTGCGGTCATCATCTCAATTTTCGACAGCTGACCTGTTTATCATTCGATTAAAAATCCTCCTCTCTTCACGCAATTTCTTTTGTCAATGTTAATTCGATTTTTAATAAAAATGAAATAAAATTGCGTGGAACTGTGGATTGTTCGAGTGACCATATAAAACACCCATAAAATATAAAACCTCATAAATCATGCCCTAATTATATTAAACCATCGATAATAACGAGGCATATCGCAGAATTTATTACTACAGTAGATCGTGATTATTTTTGAAATTATAAATTTAAATAAATAATCACTAATCAATTAACTCGAAAATTTTCTTTTCGCTTATTTTTCATCCTTCCTCTATATCTATTCTGTCTCTAATATTTCTAACTCCTAATTTCAATCATTCTTATATCAGATTATATCATCCCACTCATCAAATACTTCTTCTCGATTTCTTTTTGTGCCTATGCTTCATCTTTTGGCAGTCGTGACATCGCCATAAAGAGAAATTAGTATTTTGTGTCCTATGACCTGATCGTTTAAATGTCCAATTTTTCCCATAGTGCCCGAAGAACCGATGACCGAACGGGAATTAAGAAAGGGTTAGTAAAATCTAATTAGAATTTTTTTTGGTCGAAAAAGCAGAAATTAATTATTCAATTTGTGGAATTGTATTATTCCAAGTTTCAATCCCTTTAATTACTTTAAAAATTGATTTCGACTTTTATTTTATAACATAAAAAATTAAAAACTTGATTTATTTAGCGAAGAGAAAATTATTTGATGAAATTTTAATTTGTTGAGTATGTCACGAGTTCCTGAATTCTTTTAATAAAAATACTTTGTATTCCTTAAGCTTTGGACCCAAGCTCGAAATTCCATTCTACATTTTACTCAATGAAAATTATTAATAAAATATTTTTCCGCTCTGTAGCGCTAATATTTTTTCAAATATAAGACTGCATACAGAGCGAACAAATATTTAATTTCGATATTTTTTGCATAAAACGAAGAATTCAAAATCTAACTTAAAAATTGGATATTTTCATTTTACTTAAAAAATATTTGAATCAGATATTTTCTCGCTCTGTACGCATAATTCTAGTTAGAAATTGATTATTTCTACAGAGGGAAAAAATGCTAAATTTAATATTTGTTGAGTAAAATGAAGAAATTGAATTTTTAGATTAGAACTTGGCTCCAATGCCTTTAAATTATTCAACTTTTCATCTATATTCTATTATTTTTCTAGATAATGACTTTCAAGGTAAATCTGAAATAATCAGAAGCCTGCTTATTCGGCTATGAATGCCTGTATAATTTTATTACTTTTTTTCCTTTCCTATTTCTAATTTTTATATTTTTTTACTATTTTATCTAAGAAATTTGTATACATAAAATTAAATAATTTCCCTTATTTATAGTATATTCCCTTTTTCATTTATTTCCCCTAATTTTAGCACGCGCCAATGAAACCGAATGGTCCCAAGCTCAGAAACAAAAAGGTAAGGGATATGTGTGAAAATTATTTAGTCTATTATCAGTGTCTGGTATCCATTTCCTGTGTATCCTTATTAGCAACAGAATCTGAATCAGCCTATCTGGAGGAAATTAAGGAAAATGAAGCTGAAGTAATTCAACCTGAACCCGCCCGGGAAAAGGTTAAAGAGAAAAAAGAAAAGAAGGAAAAGAAGGAAAAGAAACGTAAGGAAGAGGAAGCCGAACAAGCAGAAGAAGAAGGTACATAATCCCGTTAAATGTTAAAGAAACAATTTTCGTAATAATAAAGACGGATAGAAATGCATTAAGATTCTCAGAAATGTAAATCAGGTTCCTCATCTATGTTTTCTTTCTCCCCAGGAAATAAATTTTGTATCTAATAATTTGGTGTTCGTATCAAATGTTTAGTGAGACCTCAATGTTGTTATGTTTGTTTTAAATGTTTGTATTTTTGTAATAAACGGAAAATTAGATTAGAAAATGTTGAAATCTAGTTAAAAATTTATTGAAACTTTTATAAAATAATATTTTTAGGGAATTTATGATTGAAATAATTTAAATTATTGTCTTGAGATAATCTAATAATATTTATATTTTAGGTCGAAAGAAGGCAGAGGAAGAAGCTATAAAGAGAGCTGAAGAGTTCTTGGCTAAACGACTTGAAGAAGCCAGGTAATTTATTATTTTCTTTCCCAAAAAAGTCTCTTAATTTTCACCGAATTTTAATTTTGAACTCTAAATTAATTGTTTTCGTCAAATTTGCAGAATTGAAGAAGAAAAAAGGCAGGCGGCTGAGGCAGAACGTCTGAGAATGGAAGAGGCAGCGGAAGCTGCTAGATTGGCACTTTTGAAAGCTCAAGAAGAAGCCCGTTTAGCAGAAATTGCTGAACAGGAAAGATTAGAGGCTGAGAGAAGAGCGGAAGAAGAACGAATGGAAGAAGCTCGTTTAGAAGCTGAGAGACAAGCCGAAGAAGAAAGGTGAAATTTTCTCATAAACTACCTAAATTTCGCTTTTAGTGAAGTTTCGTTCATCAAATTAATAATTATAATTATTTCATATTTTTTAAGAACTAGAAAATAATTTCTCATTCTCTGAACATCATTCATAAATTCGATTAGACTAATTAGCATTTAGCCGATAGCAAACGATTAATTTCATTAACAAATTCTAATAATAAAAGGAAAGCGGAACTTGAAAGATTGCGCCTGGAAGAAGAGGCACGCAAGGAAGCTGAACGAAGAGCTGAAGAAGAGAGGTCAGCTTCATGAAAAAACCTGTGCTATAACTAATATTTTCATCAAAAAATTACTAAGAGTATTAACTATTAACTAATTAATTAAATTCAACTATCTTTACCTATTTACTATTTATATATCTCCTAATCACCAATTAAGAACTCTAAGCTGCACCTATTTTCTTTTATGTGTTAACACTCCTTTAAATCCAATCAATTCAAACTGAAAACTTTTCCCCAATTATTCGAACTTGGATATTCAAATTGATTGATACATTTCTCGGTGATTAAGAGATGCATAGATCCAGAAATAAAGATTTTATTTTTCCTAATAGAATGTACAGAGATGCTGTAGAAGCAGCAGCTGAAGATGAACGAGAACGTCTTGCAAAGGAATTGGCAGCAGAGGAAACTTTGAGGCGACAGGAAGAAGAGGAAAGATTAGCTATTGATACCAACGCAGTTACTAATGTAGATGAAATTAAGGATTACGATGACCGCAGTGAAGACACTTTTGCTCAACGCAACTTATCTGATCACGAAAGAGAAGAATATCCTGATGACCCAACTGTAGAGGACAATACTCAGGTATTTTATAAAACACCAATAAATAAAAATGCCGACAAATTAATGTTGTTAACTGTTGGCTCGCTAATTTTACTGAAATTCTTAAAATTCCAGGTCGATGAAGATGGAGAGGACAATGTCGATAATGATGGCTCTGAACCAATAGTTGATGACTTCCAAGGTCCCGAAAGCCAACCTGAACTTGTTGAGACGATAGAAGAAACTCAACAGATAGAGGAAGCTTACTCGAGTCGCCAAGAATCTGTTGAGGAACCTGACGAAGAGGACGCGTAATTTTATTATTTCTTTGGGAAATTCGTAACGTTTCAAAACCTCAATCCAGGAATGTCTAATTTGCAACAAAATTTTTCTTTTGCAAATTTCATTTGCATACAGTTTCATATTAATAAGAAATTCCAAGTTCAGGAACTACAATCCTGTAATTTCAAAACAGATTACGAATCCTGAATACTAATTAATAGCTAGGATTAAATTACATTTATATTTTAATTATGTTTAAAGCTTCATGATTGTTCGTTATTACTCTTTTTCTTAATTTAAAGTTTATTTTGTTGAACAAGAAAACAAAAAATATATTTTACGATAAGCATGAAGAGTATTATCTTAAAATAAGCGTTTAAGGAGATAACAATGCATAATGATTGTTGAGGTGTCTCTGAAGATAATGTACAGTTATTTGTAAAAAGTAAATAACGAAAAAAAGTTCAAAAAGTGGAAAATTAATCATAATATAAAGTAGATCAGCGACAGTACCTTGAAATATTTAAAGTATTATACACAATAAACCATATTTACAGACAATAGCTCTCGCTCAATTTTTCTAAGCAATAATTGGCGATTGATCGCTATTTTAGTCTCGGTGTCTGAATATGTGTTCGAGGCCGAGTTATAAAATATATTTATAATTATATTTTAATATTGTGTTTATAGAAGCCACTGGAAATGTCGAGCAATTTTAAGAAGGCAGTAATAATATATTCTACTACTTCCAGTGTTGATTTAATAAATATATCTTATTAAGGATTTTATGTAAGTGAATAATCATATTTTTAAAATTGAAAATCGTCTTGGTTATTTCCTAATATCAGAATTATTTAGAAATAATTAGAAATTAATTTCAAATTGAAAATATATTTCAGCGAATTAGTAAAACTTAAATACACCATAATATCACAGTAACGAGTATTGATTTACAGTAACAATTTGTTGAGAAGGTAACATCAAAACTCGATCTCATTTAGATTTCAGCTTCCGTTCGATTGTAAAATTATAGAAATATTTTTATGTCAGAAACTCATTTCACAAACATTAGTGTATGATCTAAATCCTTAAGTGATAGTTATTTAAACAAAAAACTTAAAAGTTTCAACTACAACCTTTGAGAATTCTTAGAGTAGTTATCAAAATCTAATCATTAATCTTAACATTTACGAATTACATAATCCATGTGATGGCATTAAGGACTAGTAAAAACTTTCTTCAAGAATGAACTCAAATTTTATAAGACAAAAAATTGCCTTGGCTAATATAGCCAGAAGTTCAAAATATCTAATGTATCTCTTTACGAATAAAAGCTCAAGACCTGGCCTTATTAAATTGATTATAAATCTACAATAAAGAAATTTTAGTATACTACATACAACGATTAATTATTATTTGAACACAATCAATTTTCTTTCATAGTTGTCGAATGTTTAGTACCTTATTAAGGTTACGTGATTTGCAAATATAAAACGCGTGTCATGTAGAAAACTTCTCTTATTAATACCAGTTTTTTAAAGCTATGGCATTTCTATCAATTTTGATTAAAGCTGCAAATAGCATACAGTATTTTTTTAATAATTTCATTTAATGTGTCAGGGACAGTTAAAAGGGACCTATTGTCATCACTCATATGTAATGACTATTCGGAAGAATCCTTTCAAAAGAATATTTTCAGTTTACTCTGTGAAACTCGCTTGTGGAGCCCCGACGCTGACTAGCAAGGAGCATCAAGCGATGACTGAGATTTACGTTATGGTCTCTTAAATACCTTATCAAATCGGCTTGTTTCTCAAGCAATTCCGTAACGTGAGAACCACGCTGGTGATAACCAATTTCGCTTCCTCCAGCGTAGGAATCTTGAGTAAAGGAAGTCATCCAATCTTCTTGCGTCACGTCTGGAAGAGGCTTCAAGTGATTGTATCGATGTACCCGTTCTAAAAAAAATGAAACAATAAGATGTGCGTATAAAGCAAAAAACTGTCTACTTTTAATTCTTCGACTCAAAGCGCTAAATTATACACTAAATATTTCAGTATTAAGAGAGATACTCACTAATATAATTTACGTATACAGGTACGTTGATGAAGACTTCCATAGTAGTGAGAAGAAGTATATAATTAAGTGGTGTAAACCATTCCGAAGAACGACAATAGTTTTCGTAATCAATCTTGTGTGTCTGATGAAGAATAACTGCCAAAAGCAAATAAAAAGTGTTCCACAAAGATCCAATAAAAAAGGGAATTTTTATAAGATGATAGGTTGACTGGTAGAAATCCAGATATCCAGAAATCCGAAGATGATGGTGTCTTGTTGTCAAGAAGTAATTGGTGGTCATAATTATGAGCCAATATAAGCAGTGAAGATACAAAAGTATAAAGTACGTTTCACACTTGTCTTCCTCTTTTGGCCATAGCGATACAAATATAATGCCAGTGATCTCTAGGGCTACCTGAAATTTCGATAATTCAGTTTTTATTGAACTAAATTGGTATTTTTAATTTTTTCTTTATGAATTATTGTTCATACGCTGAAGATAAGTGGAACAGCAGCGATTGGAATAGTTTCTAGTCTTTGGAAGTTTTCTTGTTCCTCAGAAGACAAAACAGGCTGAAGGTACTCCTCGTCATCCATGTTCACGGAAGAATCAAAAAATACAGCACCCTTATAAATAAAAATGTATTTCAATTCAAATGAAAAATATTTAACACTCCTCAATAAACTTTCTGATAACATTCATTTTCCACTTGCTGTATGGTAATAATGATATAAGAGAATGATGAATACATTAATACATCTATTTTAAAAATAACAATTGAATATATTACGATATAGGAATATTATTATCTCTGTTTTATATATTATTAAATCTGTTATTTTTTTTATTCTTCTATATAGAATTGTGTAGCAATATTTTCAGGATTTAGTGAAGTAATTTACATTCACTTAGAGAAGTAATAAATCTAGAGTCTGTAGACACTAGACAATAGGGAGGAGTCGGTTGGGTTTTTCCGGGGAAAAGTTAAGTAATTACTAATTAGGATTTGTCGGGGCCGAGCTATCGTCAAATATTTGTTTACACCAAGCTCAGGAAAACACAGATTTGTAAAATTTAGAAACTCGACAATTACAATGACCTCACTTAATGAGGTGCATTAATAGAGGGTAATAAATCTATGTATTAGGAACATTCGGAATGACAATAGGCAACTTGGTAATTGCAAAAAGAGTATGCGAACACCCTCAACATTTAAGAGAACAAGTGATTGTATATTGTAAAACCCAAGACCTTGTATCCAATAATCTTTACAATGATTTCCCTTTACCACGATTTACCTTTACAGTGATTTCTCATATATTATTGACATAGTGCCAAATATAATATACTATATTATAAACAAAATTACCTACTTAATAATTTTCATATCTAACCTGGAAAATTTATTAATATAACTTTAAATAACTTGACAGAACTGATAAAACGTTACATAGTTTTATTATTTGCCTTAACCAAAATGTGTAATTCTTGTTTAAATCATTGAATAATAAAGAAAACATCCATTATTATGAATGACCTGAATGACGACGTATAAATGACACATACCATTTTTAAGATTTTTCAGGTTAGGTCTCACCCAAAATTGTATATACAACATGCATTTCAATCTTATAAAAACAACTCCTTCCCAATTTATCTAAATTTTCCAGACTTTTTAATGAATTTGGCACTAATGTAAGGGCTTTGGAAAAACATAAGAGAATTTGCTCCAGATGATGATGAGTGAAGTACGAAGTAAAATTCAATCGCACTTACACTTCCTGATGTATTTATTGGTAGATGTTGGGTGAGACTGACCATTACCCGACAACAAAGCTCAAAAAAAACGACACCAGCCAATAAATGATTACTTTCTGATTATACTAAAAACATTTTTAAGTTTTTTAAGTACATACATCAATGAATAAACCAGATTTTTTGGAACCAAACAATACACTAATACCAATACAGTATGTAATCTTTGCTTACATACATTTCTTTTTTTGTGTATGTGAACTGTTGCAAGAAACGCACACAAAATACCGGCAAGGCAGGGATCTAGTATTTTATACATGTCATTGAAGCTAAAATTATACAAATTGCAATATATTTATGCAATTTATAATAATTATTTATATCAATTACGAAAAGTGCTATTTAATACTATTTCGAAGAGCGCGCCAACTGCAGCCAATGAAAGCACTGTCTCAACGTATGCGCAGTAGCTTAGGGCATCACCATTGGGTCATTGAAACAACCAATCATGAACGACTTTTAGGATTCAAATCTTTACAGAAGACAAAGAACCGGTACATGATCATGATTGATAGCAACGGAAAGTCGCGTTCGCGTAGTCGTGATACTCCCGTGTCTTTCCGGGTGTATTATTTAGATTTTGTTCGTAAAAACATACATTTCTTAATACGAAAGTGATAAAAAGTGTGCCATTAATAAAATCCTACGAACCACATGGTCAATAGCTTTGAAAAATAGTGTTTTGTAAAGTTATTCACAGTTTTAACAGTGCTCCATTTCATTCAAACAATTTGACAAACAAAGGTAAGTAAATAGATTTTTTTTATATCCTACAATTGCTCCTTGTGGTCTTTTTAACGTTTCTTTAAATGTCTGATATCTGCATATATTACCAGTCAGAAAATAATTTCACAAATCCTAAAATTGTACCATTATTAGTGGATTATTTTCAATTTGTATCTTTATGGATTGCAGGCTTTTTTTGGCAATAAGTGTTTGTTACAGAAAGTAGTTCGACTCTTGCGTCTAAATAAAAAGCTCTGTTGCATCTGTTTCAAGCCACTTTGCTTTTTTTTTTTTTGTAAAACTATTGTATTTTACGTGCGTCAGAAAGTCTCTAATTTCAGATTTAAAGTGATTCGAATCTCAAGGCCATGATAATAATTTTGAACGTTTATGGTTATAACCATACCGTCCACTGATAAAACAACTTTTAGGAAAAAACAAATTCAAAAGAGTCAAATCTTATGATAGTATACTTTTAATAATTTTCATTCATACAGGCTTATTTTTTACAATTTTCCAGAGAATTCAACCTAAATAATATGTTTATGGATATTGCTTTTAAATATCTTGAACTTAAGGGTGTTGGAACCAAGTTTTAATTTTAAAATTCGATTTCTTTAGTTTATTTAACAAATTTTATGTTTAGATTTTTCCTCTCTACAGTCGTACTTATTTTTCAAATATAAGTATGTATGAAGGGCGAAACAATTTAGAATTTCAATATTTTTTACGTAAAATGAAACTCTTGATTTTAAGTTTAGAGAAATTAGAACCGAATTTGAAAAAAATGTCAAACTTTATTCGTTATAAAGATGATTAACATTAATAATTGTTTTCAGATCTTCATATTCTTCATAGACATTCATCACCTTCTACGAAAGTTCAAACATAAAGGAAAAACCCCAAGAAATGTGATAGATGTCTTCCTAATATATCAAGGATCGGAAACTTTTTTCTATAAAATGGAAGAACATTCTTTTCAAGATAAGAGCAGCAGCGTCTCAGGCAATTCGGGATCTCTCGGTGCCAAAGGTAAGAAACCAAAACTTCAACCTGTTCGCGTCAAAGCTCTCTTAGAAGCAATTGGAAGTGATGATGACAGTGAAGACAGAGAACGAGACTCTGAAAAATCTGATGAAGACTCGGATGATACCGATGACTGCTCTCCTTTACCAGAGGATATGGTGAGTTTACTTACAAATGACGATTACAACTTTAAAAATTTAGATCCTATAGTAGAAGCAACTCTAGAGGTTTCTCCTATTAATGTTATTTGTTCAAAGGAATTAGTTGATTCTGAAAAAAGTAAGCTGTCAGAAGTGAAAGAAAATCTATTCTCGGAAAATCCTGTCTTGTTTAGCAAATACACAGAAGACAGAGTAATTAAAATCTCTGGTACCTCTAGTACAGAGGCATCAAAAGTTTATCCGGTATCATCTGTAAAGAATAGTGAAAAATCCATCACGAACAATCTAGCAGTACTAAGTATTGACTTGGAATCCAGAAAGCGCAGCAACTCGTTCTCGGCAGAAGGAAAACCGAATGAACCGGCTTTCCTCAAAGAACAGCAACATAGACCGCACGAATCAAGTCACTCTATATTTTCTTTTGAAAATAGAGATCCAAAAAATTCTTACAGAAGTAGGAATATCCCTTTCAAGGAATTTTCGTCTATAGAACCTCAGAAAATACTCTGCAATGATAGTAAACAAGCGACACAATCCAGTAACAGACAAAATGAACACTCGCAAGTTCAAAGAAATAATCCAGCAGAACCCGCAGCAGTTTTATCTTCCAGTATGCCTGCTCCGTCTTATTTGGCGAATGAAACTCCGTTAAAACATTCTCAAATCGCTGGTGCTACACGACCAACACCTTGTCATTCGCAAAAAAATCTTTTTGCCACTCCTCAAAACAAGATAGAGAGCGATTTTCAAAAAAATTATGCACCAACACCAGCAACGATTTATTCACATTGGTCTCAGAGTCGATTACAGACGCCGTTACCAAATCAAGTTGTTCACAACACTGTAGCAACAAGCAGTTCTAAACAGGAGCCACAAAGGTATGTTAATATTTTTTCATATATTCTTCCTTATTTCATAAAAATACACAGTAAAAGTATAAAGTTTGTTCTTAAAATTTCAGATATTACAGTTTAGAGAATAAAAACGTGAGGAGACCACTGGCTGAAACAATGAAACTAGATCCACACCAGAGCAAGGAAAGTTTTCCCATCTACTCTCTCGATCCAAAACAAAGTTCGTTAGAGTACCATCCAGAACTGAAAGAAAATAAGAGTCCGAATAAAAATAAACAATTGAATACTGACTTACCTTCTGAAAATCATGTAATGCCTGATAAAGAGAATCTTATTAATCCAAGAATGATGTCTTCAAATGTGAACCAGAGAATGGAAGAGAGCAACATGCCTGAAAAAGCCAAAGACTTTGCGAAAAATTACACTACAGTCAATGAACAACCAAAAATTTTAGAAAGAGTACCAATTGTTCCTCCCCATGATATTCAATGTACTCAAAAAGATGAATTCTTGAGAGTAAAAAATGTAAAGTATCGAAATCTTGGAATAATTGGTAAAGGTATGAGTGGGAAGGTGTACAGAGTACAAAATGTATCCACCAACGAGTTGCGAGCGATTAAATTTGTTGATCTTAGTAAATTAGAAAAAGATGGAATAGAAGGTTGTTTGGAAGAAATTCGGATGCTTCATAAACTTCAAGCACCTTGTATTATAAGAATGTACGACTTGTAAGTTTTTCAGTTAATTCTTATTGACAAAATTATGCTATCGAAGACAATAAATATAATTTTCATATTTTAATTATTTTGTTTTCAGCGAAGTGCGGGATACTTGTATTTATGTTGTGATGGAAATGGGAGATACAGACCTTAGTAATTTAATAAAGGCAAACTCTGTTGAGAAAGATATTTATTTTACTTTATATTATTGGAAACAAATGTTGACAGCTGTAAATCATATACACAAAAATGGTAAAAAAAACTAATTAATTTTCTCGAAATGTTTGTAATCGTAATTATTAAGTGAATTTATTTAAATTAAAAATGGAATATTTTTTTCCAGGTGTGATTCACTCAGACTTGAAGCCCGGAAACTTTGTTTTAGTAAAAGGTGCACTAAAATTAATTGATTTTGGAATAGCTTCTAGTATTAATTCAGATATGACATCGGTAGTGAAAAATACAACTACTGGAACCTTGAATTATATCAGCCCTGAAGCTTTGACGGATGTTGGAAATTCACCGACTCAAAATGCTAAACACAAGGTTTGATTATATTTCAGAATTGCTGTATATAATTTAAAGTTACTCATTGTGTTATATTTTGCACAAAAAAGTATAAATCTATGTTTTGTGTTATTTAGATAAACTGTAAGTCGGATGTTTGGGCCCTGGGTTGCATTTTATACAGTTTGGTTTATGGTCAAACACCATTTCAAGATATCCGTAATCAGTATCAGAAAATTTCTGCAATAATAAATCCACTGCACAAGATTTCTTTTCCGCATAATAATGGCGATAAATCAAAAGTCGTACCACCAGTTTTGATTGATGTGATGCGAAAGTGTTTAAATCGGGATAAAAAAGCAAGGCCTACAGTACAACAGTTGCTAGAAGTTTCATACATTCCAACGCAAACTGCTCCCCGGTGTGATATTCCGATACATTTAATGTCTAAAATTAAACAAAACAAATTATCGGAAGAAGAATGGAGACAATTTACAGAGGTGAGCTTTTTGGTCGCTTAACAAATACCGACTTTACAGTACAAAATGTTTTCAAAATAGGAGAATAAATTATTTTTACTAAATTATGTATAGGCACCATATTGAATTCAATTTGAAACGCTTAAAAAAAATTTTAAGTTTTAATCGAAAGAGATGAATTTTCAACAGAGTAGTTTACCTTTAAGCCAAAAAAATAAATTTTCAAGAAAATATTGTAATTTTCTTACCAGGTTTTATTGATTCAATTAAAGTGATTTAATTTGGAAATTTGAAAATAAATAAATTTATTGAATACGAATTTTAAACTTTAAAGGGATTTAAATATAAAAATGATTAAAAATTCAAGAAATTGATTTTCAAAAGAATCTAGATTGATTGATTTAAATTTTTCTGTTACAGATATTGGAACAAAGAAGGCAGGCTTAGTCTTTCAAAAGCAATTATGTACCGGCAATTGTATGTAAGAAGCATTTTTAACTAACAAAAACGAACCGTATGTACGAAGTTTTTATAATATTTTAATTAACTAAATTTCGAAAACATATAAAATAATCGTTTCAAAGTATTCTTCAGTAAAATTAATAATAAATCTCGCCTTAAATTAAAATATTACTTTTATTATTCCACACACGTGTGTATAAATGTTTCATAATAGTGTTACTAATTAGTAACTACAGATTTAATAATTTATCTACAAATTCGTATGTCTGATACCGATCAACACATATTTCGAGTTTACTTTATAAAGAACCAGTCTCTTTCATAATGACTTTCAAATTGTGTTGAATGCGTAACAAATAGAACTGGTTTTATTAATACAGTGTTGTTAAATATAACTAAAAAAAAATAATAAAAAAAATAAACAAAACAAAACTGGCCTTGACACTGTAACATTAAAGAATATAAAAGAATCTATCTCCTCATAGTTTGTCTTTCTAAACAGATACAATCTGCTTTTCCTTCATTCACTATAAAAATAAGTCGAGTAAAACATTAGTTCGTTTAATAACAAAATTCAATTTCTGCAGAGTTGATTAAGGTGGAATATTCTCTTACTTCACCCGGGTCAATATTTTGTCATTTACCAAACGATGGTTTTGCACATTAATGATAATTCTCTAGAATATGACACAAAATATTTCGACAAAAGCTATCTTGTCGCTTTTAGCATTGACTGCAAAGCGTATTGCACCAATTAATCGTTTAATTTAATTGATCAATGCATAGTTGTGAGTTGCCAGTACTGCAGTAGCCGTTCGCCTTTTGGTAAAGCGATCGAGGTTGGTCGTTCAAAAGTTAACATGATGTCCTTCACTTTGTTTTTTAATTCACGGTCGAATATGTGTCCGCCAGTTCGCTCAAGAGCTGACGCCATGTCGTACTCTACGGAAGGCAGAGGATCGCGAATAAACCTCGCCGCTGTTGCAACACTAGGTAAAATATGGCACTGCAGTGCTTTGATTTCCCAGAGGCTGCTAAGAAGTGCATTGCTTCGGAGGGGATCACGTTCCTCCATGAGGAAAGGATCTCCTGCACCGGCTCCTTCTTCCGAAACTACTTCTCCGTTTTGTGGATGATCTATCAGACGTTTTAGTCCAGGATGTCGTAAGAGAAGATTACCTATGAACAGGAGAATTATAATTATGTCCTCAGCTGGAGCCACTAGAGTTAATCGTGCCAACCGCTTAGCGAATGCAGCTACCAGAGCTTCGGGCAAATGTCTGAAATAAAAATAGAGCATTGTTTTGAAATCATGTTCACTAACTTGCAACTTCTGGTAAAAAAATGAAACTATAAATATACTTACGTAGAACTAAGAAACAGATCAGAGAGATAGAACAATCGAGCCTTGTACTTTGTGTGAAAGATTTCTGGTTCAAACATAGAATACAGCTTTGTAAATATGTTTGGATACTCCAGATTGTGTTTTGTGACCAAAATAAAAACTCCTTGGAGAGCAAGCAGACCTATAGGACCATCAGCGTCCAATGAATCCATCAAAAAATCTGTCAGTAATACTGGTTTCTCAAGATGGGGCATGACCCTCTCTAACAAAACAATTAGAAGTTGTTTATGCAACTGAGTGGACAATTCCCAGTGCATAATACATGCCCAGACTTTGTTCAAGGCTCTTCTTACATTTGAATAATCCCACGTGAAAACTGTACCTTGTTGGGGTCCACATAATAGTTCCTTACTTTTAGCAGATCCCTCTTCTAAAATAAAAGATTTATTGTATTTTAATGAATTCTTTTTTAAACCTAAACAGATTATATGAATGTAGAATACTAAATTCATAGTTACCTTCAATATCTTTTTGTAGAGGCAACTTGTGTATAAGTTCTAATAAGTTCTTAATATAAATTTCTCGAGGCTGTCTTTTTGGAGTAAGTGACGGAAGGCATTTGTACGTATAATAAAGGGCGTCAGGGTAATTAGAGATTTCTTCAAATCTGGCGATTAAATTAGCATTGTCCTTTTCAGGAGATAAAAGGGCCATCAGCAAAGGCTTTAATCGATGCAGTGGAAAGTAATAATTTGTATCACCAATGGGTTCCAATGGAAATTTGCCTTCTTCTGCCGTTAATTTTATGCCCGTAGACAGAGCTTGAAGTTGAACTGCAGGTCGACAACTTTCGATCGCAGTTAACAGTTTTTCCCAAATTTCCTCGTAACAATTACGCAACCAACTCACGTATCTTGCCTCAGGACTTGGTTCTAATTATTGAACAGAAATTACAATTCATAAATTGTTGGTTTATTAAAGTAACTTCCAACTTCTACTTTTTGACTAAATTTGGATGTTACTAAATATAAAATTATGAAGGCATAAAAATAAAATAATCTAATTTTATTAATGCTTTAATTACAGATAAGTTTTCAAGATTTGAATTTCAAAATTGTATTTACACACACAGTTTTTTGCTGAGATTTAAGTGGCACTTCTATTTGATTTACTGTAACAATCAGTAACAGTGCAAACCATATCACTCTGAAATAATTCTACAATCAAAAATGGTCAAACAATTGAGTTTTGAATCTACGAAGAGAGAATCCTTGAACATCTAGCATTTGGCCTCAAAATCAATCGAAATTTAGAGAATCATATCACTTAATTACTCTTTAAATGTAGGACATTTTATAAGAAACGTAAATCCTACAGTGTTGGGGTCCGTATGGCCTCTAATGGATATCTAACTACAAAATAAAAAATATCCTACTCACCAGAAATGGCCAAGGATATTGTTTTTTCCTGGTACATGTCACCTCGCTGGAGAACTTGGACGAAAATCGACTCCAGGGTGAGAATACAGGAGGTGCTAGACTCCTGACGACAATCAAGAGAAAGGAAAGTCAGAATATAACCTCAAAATGATTCGTGGATTTCAATTTCGAGAGCGATAAAGGTCACTTTACTCACATCCCATTGTCCAATGATGTCCACCAGATTGTTGGCGTGTTTCCTAGAGGCCAGGAAATCCTGGGCCTTTTGACGCAAAAGCTTTGTCGTCATTTTGTGCGACGGGGACATACCGGGACCCGCCATGGAAGTTGCTTCTTCGCCAAGACAACCAACGGCAAAGAATGCACAGTGCACACAAGAATGGCTCAATGGCGCAGTCCGCGCAGTAGACAGTTTAATGGCAGACAGTGAACGGAGCTCTACTTTTATTGTACTCTGATCTGTTCTAACTGACTCTGCGCAAGATCCATGGCAAGATCAATCCTTCTCCTAGATGATCGTCCAGATCTTCCCTTTGACAAAGTTTGTTAGGCCTTTTCATGCTTTTAAAATACTTTTACTTTTAACCAAATTTTCACATGTAACCTGCATGCAGTCTTAACAATTTTGATTACATTTTTGATTTTTTGTACTCCGGATCGTTGTCGGGATTCTTTATGGAATTTCGGAGAAATAGAAAATGGTTGTGTTTTTAATCAAGGAAAGGAAGCATTCCATCCATTCCATGCACCAGGCAAATATTGATATGTTAAATGTTATTAATTATAGATAAAGAATTCGGAGGAACTTGAAGGAAGGCCGTCATCAGTGGCGTAGCAACAGGGGTAGCAACCCCTGTAAATTTGGTGGGGTGTATAGTCATTCTGGCCCCCACTCAAAAACAATAGTGATAGTGATTGATAGTGATTTTTTTATTCCCATCGAATTAAATATTATCTCTAAAATTATTTAACATTTTGCGCACATCACAATTTAACATTTAAAAATTTGAAGTATTTAAAATAACAAGTATGTTTGTTTGCCCCCCCCCCATCGAGCCAACGCGGGCCCTGAACTCTACTGCGCATGTGTCGCGCCTGATATACGATTGGTTACTATTCGCGCGCAATTCAAAATGCTAAAAAATATTATGCATTTCAAATTACGCGCTAATAACAACCAATCAGATACCGAGTTCAACGCATGCGCAGTATAGTTCGGGGCCCGCGTTAGGAGCAATGCCCCCCCCCACGAAAAATTCTGTTTCTACGCTCCTGGACGTCATACAGAAACGAAGTATGTAAACGTCAACAAACTAATAAAAAATTAACACAAATTTCATAAATTTCGGAGAGAAATTTGTTAATGAGAGGGCCTATCTCTGATATCGTAATTTCAAATTGACAAATCGAGTTTGTTGATTAAAATGATAAAGTTTTTTTTACACCTACCAGGCCTGAATTAATACCATAAATTGATTATACCCATGTGGTATAATTATAATTATAATTATTTTTGTTTCTCCCTGAGATTAAAGAAAATTAGTTAATTATTTTAACAATAATTCTTAATTCATATCTAAATATAAATAGTTTTGAAATAAGAACACAGAACTTAAGAAAAACATTAATTTATCACCCTTTATTAATTTATCACCGCTAAATTGATATACATAAATAATAGAATGTATTTATAAAGAGAAAGTGTCGAGATTTAGCCAAAAATTAAGATTAAAAAACTGCAACCTATAACTACGGATATAATTCATTATTAACGTACAATAAAACAAATGTCCTAAATTTACATTCAAGTGCGTGGAGGTCGATTTTTACTCCGATCGCCTTCCCCTTTTTTCGTTGTCTCTCCTCTTCTTCTTTTATTAATTGGATTTCGGGGATCGTAAATTTCGAACCAATCATCATCCTTCAAATTAGCATCTTTTGCCAAAACGGGAGTTTTATCTTGACAGTGCACCGCATGACTCAAAAGTTTTTCATCGTCCTCGCCCACTTCCTCATCATTTTTAAGTTGCTCTTCAGAATTATCATCACATATTTCTTTCATTGACCTAATCTTTTTTTGTAAACCCATTAGCTTTTTCGCCAAAAAGTCGTCGCCTGAAAGAAAATCATTCAAATGAATAATAACATTTAACTCTATTATTTAAACTATTTATAATTTAAAATAATAATTAAAACGAACTTACCCAGCGACTTTATCTTTTCTTTTTCTTCTTTTAATTTCTTCTTCTGCTCTTTTATTTCTTTCACAACCTCGCTTTTATTCTGCTTTTCTTTTTCCTTCTGCTTTTCTAATTCCTTGGCTTCATCCGCTTTGGTTTTTTCTTGTTTATTAACGCGTTTGAAATCTCGAATTTCTTTCTTGATAGACTCCCTAAAATTTCAAATTTTATATAAGTACGTACATAACAAGAAAATCGGTATTTGGTTTTTGCAATATTATAAATAAAAAAAAAGAATGAAGTAAAAAGAAAGTGCTTACGCTAATTGTTTTCTTTTGTCAGCATGATCTTTTCCTAAATAATATTCTTCTTCCTTTTCTTCTACCTTCATTTTCTTTGAACTGTTCTCTTTTGAAATCTTCGCACCTTTTAATTTTTCTATTATCCTGTCGCTTATTTCTCTGAAATAAAGAATATTTGATTAATTTATATTGCATATATTTATTCATTTATTTATTTATAAATTACTTATTTAAATTTACCGTTGTTCTTTTCGTAAAGTTTCCAACTCTTCTTCGTTTTTATCTTGTTCGTCTTCCGAGTCGCTTCCACTAGTTTCCTTCCCTTTCTTACTCAGGGAAGTAGAAGTTTCTTCTAAAGCAGGTTCTGAACTCAATTTTGGATCATCCAAAATATCATGAGCCGATTTACTTTTGCCACTGAACTTCTTATTCAATTCCTTAACTTCCTCTTCATACTCCTCTACTTCATCGCCAAAAGAAAGAAGTTTTAAGTCCCTGAAATTCATTAATTTCGAACCAACATTAAAATGAATGTTATTTTTAATCAAAAATCTAAATACCAAGTGATTTTGATTTAAAAGAGATAAGGGACTTAAATACTTTTCGTGAACTCACTTCACTCCTTTTTTATCTTTCTGCTTTTTTTCCTTTTCCTTTTCCTCTCTCTCTTTGTTTTTTACATTTACTCTTGGTACAATATCTTCGAAAGGGTTACTCAAAACCTGAGTTTTTAAAATTTTCGGCGGATGAATTGGTCTGTCATCCTAATAAAAAAAATAATATAGAATTTATTTAAATAAGAAATGTCTAATTTATTGAATATTAAAAAATTAAAATAGATAAATAACATACTTCATCAACAGAGCATTCCTCAAATTTTAAGAGATTGTACTTTGTATCTCCGGTCACTTTTCCAAAAATTGTATGTTTATTTTGTAGTTCGGGTGTAGCAGCAAGGGTAAAGAAAAATTGTGATGCGTTGTCATTTTTTCCAGCATTTGCCATTGCGACGAGACCACGTCGACAAAATCGCAGACGCGAGTGAAATTCATCCTGAAATCAAATAGAATTCATAAGGATCTAAATGAATTTTAAAGAATAGAAAAGAATCTAAAAGAATTTTGTAACTAATTTTTTTTTTAATTCTCCGTTAGAAAAAATTCCCAGTCCAGTGAAAACTCTTGAAAATAAATTTAAAAAATCAAATTACCTTAAAAGGTTGACCATAAATACTCTCACCACCTTCTCCTGTTCCTAAAGGATCACCACCTTGGGCAATGAATCCTTTCACTATTCTATGAAATATTAGGTTGTCGTAATAACCATCATAACACAATTGGATGAAATTTCTTGAAGCTTTCGGAGCTTCTTTGGTCCAAAGTTCGATGTCAAAGTCTCCAATTGAAGTCTTTAGTAACACCTGGAAAAATATTTTTCTATTATTTAAAATCAGTTTGACTTTAGTTTTCAATAAATTTAATTTCAAGTTACAAAAAATTTAAATGCATGCTTGTAAATAAGTATTTAATATTTTTTTAAAATACTTACTTTTCCCGTAGTGGGTGGTTCCTGAATATAAATATTACTCATGTTGTATTCCAATTACTGAAAACAAATAAAATAATAAATTATTAATTATTTATAATAATTATTAATAAATGTTTAAAAATGAAACTAACTAAATTATTCATTTTAAATTCAAATATTCTGTTTAATAAATTTCTATACAAATTATTATTTAATCCTAATTAATGAAACCCGTTTCCTTGGATATCGATTCAACAAAAATATTATTCCTCCCTCGATAGAATCAGTCAGTCTTGTTCGAATTAAAAATGGAACAAAAGCCAAAGAGGCCCCAGAAAAACTATAATTTTCCAAAAAATCGACTCTCTGAATTTCGCCTTGAGAAAATAAAACAACGTCAGGCTCTAACTTTATCAAAAACGCTATCAAGACACTACAAAAGTAAATTTTCAAATTTAGAAACTGAGCGCGAAGTAATCATCGATGACGAAATTTCTAAATATTTATTTATATCGAAATTAAGCTCCTGGGCAAAAGATATTCCTGTTGAAGCTCTTTCGTCAGAATGGGAAAAGAACATCAAAAAATCAGTTTTAAAATTATTCAAGAAGAAATACGACCGCTTTCTAAAATCCTTGATTGAAGAAATCCGACAAATTTATTTTGACGAAATGAAAAACTTTGCACTCAGGACGATTCTAGAACTCGATAAAAATGAAAGGGATGAAGACAAGTTGACAAAATCAAATTTGGATTTATTCTCGAAATCCTGTAAGTCTATTACTGAATATTCTGAGTTATTTTTCAAAAACCGGAAATCGCTATTCAAAAAGTATTTCCTCTCCCAAGATCTTGTAAGATTTATAATGAAGACTGCATTTTTTAATTTACCTTGTCTTTTTATTGACTTGGTTCAATATAGAATTTTGGGAGTTCTTCCCTTATCAGAATTTGAAAGCAAGATAAAAAAGGAGATTAAAAAAGCGTCTTTGAAAATTTTGAGTCAATACTACAACCAAATAGTAAAAACTCTTCCAAAATTAAATCTGCAAAATATTAATCGTAGTGAACGTCCTCGAGTGATTAACTCGGCAACAGTTTTATTCGCTCAGCAAATTTTGGATATCAAAATGAACACGATTACTCATTTAATAAATTCAGTTGAAGATCCACTATATTCCCCTTTATTAAAATTGGATCTGATTTTTGATAATAATAGTTTGATTATAAAACCGAGTGTTGAAGAAATTCGAACAACTTATCACGAGATTATCGATATCGTTTCGAATATTGCTCAAGATCTTGTCCCTTTCGAAAGTTGGCTTGAAATAAAAACTAATCAGGATTTTATCAAAGTAAAGTTGCCAGAGTGGTTTCTGGAAGAATCGCATAATAAATTAGAAGAAGTTTTGGAGAATATTTTCGAGCCTATTAACGAATATCATATTCGAGTAAATGATCAATTTCAACTTATCACTGCAAAAGAAACGAAGCCAAATGTTTTGAAAATGGTCTCTGAGGATCGAGAATTTGAGGAATATTGTTCCCAGGTAAAGTTGTGTAATTTTTAATAATTTGGATGAATTATGTAAGATTTCAGAGATTTCAAATAATTTCAAAACATGCTCAAGAATCTCAAGAATTTTATTATGCAAAAGTTTTCTAATTACGCGATGAAAATAAAATTCCTTGTTTAAATATAATTTTATTTTCGCAGGTGAAGACCTTCATGAACTATCTAAGCGAAGTGAACAGAATGGTCTCAAAAATTTATTACGATACAGGAATCCTGAACCAAACCCACGCGAAAGAAGTCCTAAAATCTCGAACCTTGGACCTGATATCCATCCTCGTGGAATCTCTCACCAAAAATCACGAGGAGGAAACTCGATCGATCTGTTTCGAATTCGAAACCCTGAAAGTCAGAGCTTTAAATATTCCTAAAGATGCAAAATCTCTCTTTGAATTAGGTGAATATATGTCACATGGAGCAAAAGATCTGATTTCTAATTTGGAAAAAAGGATCCAGAGGTCAATTCAAATTCTCAGTTCTCTTCTAGAAATCACAATCCTCTCCCCTGATCACATTGAACTCAACAAGCAAAGTATAAACTGGATCGAGTCGATCAAACCAATTTTCAGCCAGAGCAACACTTTATCGGAAGCGATGAAAAGTGAATTAGAAGACGAACTCCAAAGAAGAATAACGATCCTAAATTCTGAAATTGATGAGCTTGTTCCTGAATTTGTAATCCTGGATGATATGGACGATGCAAAAAGAGTTCAAGATTACGTAGAATATTTAAAAGCCCTCTTGAGAAAAGTGAATCTAATCGAGAAACAGATTTACGAGATTAATTTCGAGGAGAAGCTTTTTAAATTTGCAGAGACGAATTTTCCGAAAGATACAGAATTAAGAGAAGTGATTGAACCTTTTTATGCTCTCGTTCGATTGATTTATGAGTGGCAGAGAGACAATGAAGTCTGGCTCAAAGGACCTTTTGAATATTTGGATTCAAATGTGATAGAAAAGAAGACGAAGTATTTTTTTGAAGAAATCTCCGAGAGCAATAAGGCTTTTAAATCGAAGATTAAAATGGATTTGACCTCTAATAAAGCCTTCAAATTTTCTGGAATTGTTGACGACCCTGATCCGATGCAACAACCAGCACCTTTGAAATTATGCTGGCAGGCTCTTCAAGACATCATCAGTTTTATGAACTTTGTTCCTCTTGCGATTTGCTTTTGCAATCCGGCTTTGAGAAAAAGACACTGGGATGAAATGTCTTCAGTTTCTGGAAAGGAACTTTTTCCGAATGCTGGAACCACCTTAAAAAAAATTATTGAATTAGATTTGATGAGTCATATCGAAATATTTCAGGTTAGACTTCTAAATTTCTATGAACTTTAAGTATTATATTTTAATTCCTTTATATAATTTTAGTATTTATTTTTATGATCCAAGGTCATCAGCAGAGGAGCCAACAAGGAACTAGCTCTGCAATTTCAACTCGAACACATGTTTCAAGAATGGGAATCAATAAGTTTCCAAATTTCACAAATTGAGGAAATTTATTCCTTCAATGAATCCGAAAAAATAGAAATTCTCCTGGAAGATCACTTTACAAAAATTCAAGATATCAAAGGTTCCTATTTTATTAAACCCGTAGAATCGAGAGTTTCAGAACTTTTCAGAGCATTGACTCAAATCCAAAATTTTATTCAACAATTCCTTTCTCTTCAACTGCTAACGAAAAAATTTCATCCTCTATTTTCAAATCCTATTTCAGTAAATCATCTTCCGAAAGAAGAAGCCCTATTTTCTTCCGCCAAAGAGACCCAAAGTCAAATTATAAAAACTGTTTCTTTGAATCCAACTTTTAAGCAAGTAGCAAAAGATCCGGAAGTGATTAAAAATTTAGCAGAAAGTATTTCCAAAATGAAAAAAGTCGAGGAAAGTGTGCAAATTTATTTGGAAAAAAGAAGATTCGACTTTCCAAGATTCTTCTTTATTTCTGATGACGAAGTTTTAAAAATTCTTTTCGACAAAGGAAATCCTTCAACCTTAGCTTTGTCGATTCTGAAATGCTTTCCTGGCGTAAAAAAATTTGGGGTGAGTAAATCACTTAAAATAAATTCTTTAACTGGAGATTATGGCGAGAGAATCAGGTTTTTAAATTCAGTAGCGACGCAGCAATTAAATGAAAACGTGACTGATTGGTTAGTAAAAGTTGAGGAGAACATAAAAAAAACATTAAAGGAAAAGATATTTGAAGCTTATTTAAATTTCGTTTTCGAATCTTTTCCGTCAAATATTAAAAATTACCCCGGAATAGTGAATTTTTCGTCCTGGCAACTTTATTGGACAAACGAAATTCAAAATTCTCTCTTGGATGTCGAAAAATTAAAATCTTTCAAAATCAAACAAAACGAATTAATATCAAGAGAACTGGATCAATTAAAATCCAATCTTCCGAGGTTAAATCGAAAAATAATCTCAGCAATAATAACTCTTCAGATTTATCACAAAGAGATCACTGAATTATTAATAACGAAGAATATAAGTTCGAAAACCGATTTTGAGTGGAAGGCCCAGCTTCGTTATTATTCCTCAGATAAAATTCTACAAGTGAATTTAATGAACGCTTCAATAAATTATGGTTACGAGTACAATAATCAATTTTTAATTGTAAATACTCCACTGACTGAAAGATGTTATCGAACTTTAATGGAGGCTTACTATCACAATTATTTTGGAAGTCTCGTTGGTCCGTCTGGTTCCGGAAAAACCGAAACAATCCGTAGTTTAGCAAAATCTTTCGCTCTTCTTTTCCAGGTCTATAATGGAAATGATAAACTGAGTTTTGATTTTGTAGACAAAATTCTCCAAGGTTTCGTTTCCTCCGGTGCTTGGATTTGTTTCAAAAATTTCAATCGTATCGAAGAGGGAATTCTATCATTAATTTCTCAAAGAATTGTCTCCATTTCTGAAACAAGAGCAACTGGGGTTGTGAATTTCGACGGAAATTTAATCAATATCAACAAATCTGGTTTCCTTTCCATTACGATGAATCCAGAAATCCAAAAGAGAATTTATTTACCAGAAACAATAAAATTTCAGTTTAGAACCGTCACGATCCTTTCACCAGACATAAATCGAATTTGCGAAATCGAATTATTCGCTGCCGGATTCGACAAGGCAGAGAGTCTCGCCCTGAAAATAAAAAGTGTTTATAAACTTGCTGAAGAATTACTCGAAAAATTCAATTTTGGACTACGGAGCATAAAACTCGTTTTGAAAATAGCGATTTGCCTCAAGGAAAAATTTCCAGAAGATGAAAACACTTCAATACTTCGAGCTTTGATTGACGTGAACTTATCAAAATTAAATAACTTTCAGATTCTCATTTTCAGGGGAATTTTAGAGGATATTTTTCCCGGAATTTCTCTACCTAATCCAGATTATAAACATTTTTTAGATGCTCTTGAATCAGTTTGTAAAAAAAATTCTTTGGAATGCTACGATAATTTTAAATTGAAAATTCTACAGATTTTTGAAATGCTTCACGTGAGAGAAGGAATTATAATAATCGGAGCAGCCCTCGCTGGAAAATCTACGATTGTAAGAACTTTGGCGGAGGTTTTAGATTTGCTGGACAATAAAGTAATTCTGGAAACTATAAATCCAGAGGCAGTGACGATTGATGAACTTTACGGATATTTTGTTGAAAAATCGAAAGAGTGGAGGGAAGGAATATTTTTGAAGGTACTTCGATTTTTTTTAAATCACGAAAATCATAAAAAGTGGATAATATTCGATGGGCGAATTCAAAACTGGATCGAAAATTTAGACCCATTTCTTGACGATAATAAAAAACTGATTTTAAACTCCCATGAAAAAATATCAAAGCCAGGAGATCTGACAATTTTTATCGAAACTCTGGATCTCGATGAAGCTTCACCTTTGATTATTTCCCGCTCTGGTATAATAAATATTGAATCCGAAGGTTGGAGAAATTATATCAAACCTCTAATTAAAAATCTGAAAACAGAGGAGAAGTTAATTAATTCTCTTTTTGATTGGACAATAGATCCCTCTCTAGAATTCATTTATAAAAATTGTAAAATGGTAATCGAGGTGAATAAAATTCATTTGGTGATTGCGACTTTCAATCTATTCTCTATTTTATTAGAAGAGTTAAAAGAAAAGTTCGAGAAAGGAAAGCCGGAACATGTGATGACTTGGATAGAAGCGATTTTTATAATTTCTAGCTCTTGGGCTTTGACTGGAACTTTGGATTTTGATTCTCTAAAACTGTTTAATTCCTTTTATCTCTCCTTGTGGAATAATTCAAACGAAACTCGACCGAATTTTCTAAAGCAAATTGAAATGTCCCTTCCAACAGAAGGATTGATCAGAGATTATATTTATATTTTTAAGGGAAACGGAAGTTGGAAGCCCTCTAGCGATTTCCTCAAAACGGAAAAAATAATAGAAAATCCGGGATTTAAGGAAATATTTATCCCGACAATCGATTCGATCAAGTATTCGATAATTCTTGAAAAGCAGATTAATCACAAAAAGCCTTTTCTTCTCTGCAGCATCGACTCTTGTGGTAAAACTTCTTTCCTCCAGGATTTACTTTCAAAGAAATTGCCCGAGAATTTTTCGAGAAATTATTTTAATTTCCCCTCAAGAATTAAAGCAGTCAAATCTCAAAGGATTTTTTTTTCGAAGTTAAACAAAATAAAGCCTGGAAATTACGGCCCTTTGAAAGAATTTTCTATAAACTTCGTGGATGACTTAAATTCAGAAAATTCAAGTCTTTCAGAATTGATGCGACAATATTTCGACTATGGCTTCTGGTACGATTCGGAAGAATCAAAAAAATTCATCCACAATATGACGTTCGTGACAGCGATGAATAAACCGAATACGAAAGTTTGTGGACGATTTTTGAGGCATTTTAATATTTATGTAATGCACGAACCATCGAAGGAAAATATATTCAGAATATTTTCGAATTTACTGTTTCTGAATTTGAAGAAAAACGCCTTTGCTATGGACGTGATGCCAAGCTTGAACGGAATCGTAAACGCGACGATCGATTTCTATTTTTCGATAAAAGAAAATCTAAGACCTGTTCCCGGAAAGTTCCAGTACATTTTTAAATTAAGGGACATTTCGAGAATAATCAAAGGTTGTAGTATCGTTCAGAGAGAATCAGTCGAGTCGAAAATCACGTTCATTCGTCTCTGGGTCCACGAAACGTTTCGCGTATTTGGAGACAGAATAATCGAAAAAGAAGATCAAGATTTGTTCTTCTCAAAATTGAAAGACTGCCTCAAATCGAATTTCAAAGATTCGTTCGACTCGGTCTTTGATCATCTTCCAAGAATCAAACACGAGGAATTGACACACGAGAGTTTCAAGTTTCTGATTTTCGGAAATATTGACGACTTGCGAAAATATGAGGAAATAAATTCCATGGACGTTCTGGAGAATAAAATTAATTCCTATATCAGCGAATATAATAGCAAAAAGAAAATCAAACTCGAGATAGGAATTCCGAATTTCATTTTGCAACACCTGATTCGAATTTGTAGAATCATGGCAATTCCTGGAGAAAATTTATTGACAGTTTGCTTAAGTGGTTCTGGGAGACGAACTTTGATCAGACTCGCAGCTTTTATCGAGAAGCAGAATTTATTTGAGCCTACTCTGGATTCCTACTATGATTTAGAATTTTGGAGAGAAGATTTGAAGAAGCTGCTCAAAAATTGTGGGAGTGGGAATGAAGACTATTCGATTATGATAACAGATAGAAATTTTGAAAATGAAGATTTTAGAGACGAATTTCTAGAAGAGTTGATAAGTTTATTGAAAACGACTCAACTTCCAGAATTATTTTCTCCGGAGGATGAAAGGGAGATTGTCCAGAAAGTGAGACTTGCAGCTCAAGGTGGGAACAGAAACGCAGAGTTGAGAATTTCCGAAATCCTGGAATATTTTACAAACGAATGCAAGAAAAAGCTCCATTTTCTCATTTGTATTTCCCCTTTTCAAATTTCCAAATCAGAATATCTTCCCTTGATGAAATTCTCAACTTTGAATTATTTTTCCTCCTGGCCGAAGGAAGCCTTCGAGAAAGTGGGTTTGCAATTCATCAAGATCAACATAAAGGAGGAAATAAAATCCGAGATTATAAAATCATGTATATTCTTCCACGACTTTGTTCTAAAAAATCGTTCAGAGTTAGGAATTCCCTCACCTTCAATTTTCATCCGCTTCGTTAAACTCTATACAAACACAGTTTCAAAAAAGCAAAAAGAGTTGAAAATTTCCAGAACCAAGTATTTGGCCGGCCTCGAAAAACTGAAGCTCGCTTCGAATCAGGTTGATCAAATGAAAAAGGTCCTAACAATCCTGAGACCTCAGCTCGAATCCTCGGCTTGTCAAACTCGAGAGACGATGAAAGAAATCGAGAGCGAAAACCTCTTGGTAGAAAAAGCGACGATTATAGTCAAAGATGAGGAGGAAATCGCAAATCAGAAAGCTGAAATAGCTGGAAAGCTCCGAATGGAGTGCGAGACTGATTTAGCGGTCGCGATTCCAATTTTAGAAGATGCGATTTCAGCTTTGAATACTCTCAAGCCAACGGACATCACTCTTGTTAAAGCTATGAAAAATCCACCAGATACGATCAAATTAGTTATGGCTGCTGTCTGTGTAATGTTAGACGTCCCTTCGGAAAAAATCCTCGATCCAGTGACGGGAAAAAAAAGCTCTGATTTCTGGGGTCCAAGTAAAAGGGTTCTGGGCGACATGAACTTTCTTCAGAACTTGAAGGACTACGACAAGGACAATATTTCTCCCATGATAATGCAGGTCATTAAAAGCACGTACATGACTGATAAAAGTTTCCTTCCTCACATTGTAGCAAAAGCTTCAAGCGCCGCAGAAGGTCTTTGTAAATGGGTCAGGGCGATGGTTTCCTATGACGAAGTTGCGAAGGCTGTCGCCCCTAAAAAAGAAAAACTTGCTTTAGCTCAGAGAGAATGTGACGAGGCTGAGGCTTATTTAACAGAGAAGAGGAAAACTCTCGCTGACTTGAATGAGAAACTCTCGGGTTTGAAAACTAGTCTCGAGAGTGTTTTGGTGAAGAAGATGGCCTTGGAAAACGAAGTAGCGGATTGTAGTGAAAGATTGGAGAAGGCAGAGAATTTATTAAGGAGTTTGGGTGGAGAAAAAGAGAGATGGATGGCATGTACAGACAATTTACAGGACTCGATTGATTTTCTGGCTGGAGATGTCCTCCTAGCTTGTGGTTTAATTATTTACCTGGCTCCGTACAATTTAGAAAAAAGGAATTCGATTGTAGAGGAGTGGAAGATTTTTGTGAAAGATCGAAAAATTCCTTGCAGTGAGGAATTCAGTTTTGTGAGAATTTTGGGAACGGAGAATCAATTTAATTCTTGGTATCTTTCGGGATTGGTCAAGGATCCCTTTTTTCTTCAAAACGCAGTGATTATAGAGAACTCGGATAATTGGTGTTTGTTTATTGATCCAAATAATCAGGCGAAGGAGTGGATAGAAATTTTGGAAAAGGAGAACGAGCTGAAGATTATAAAAGTAGATGATGAAAATTCTTTAAATGTTATCAAAGAATCTATCAACTTTGGAAATCCGGTTCTAGTTGAGAATTTTGAGACTCTCATAGCTTCCCTGGATCCAGTTTTTCTGAAAGCATGCTACAGTGAATTGGATCAGATTTATTTAGATATCAGAAATGAGAAAATTGGATATTCTCCCAATTTTAGATTTTACATCACGACAAGAGTCAAAGATCCAAAATTCTTGGTTGATATTTTTAATAGAGTGACTCTTATTAATTTTAGTTTTCCTGAAGACGCTTTGACTGAAAAACTTTTAGACAAAGTCATTGCGAAAGAAAATTATCAATTGCAAGATAAATACGAAAAATTGTTGATCCAATTAGCTTGTGATAAAATGTCATTAAATGAGGAGGAGGAGAAAGTTTTGGAGATTCTTTCAGCCTCGAATGTGAATATTCTCGAGGATAAAGTAGCTATGAAGATTCTGGATTCTTCAAAGAATTTATCAATCGAGATTCTGAAAAGGAAAAATGCAGCCTTCGAAGTAAAAAGCAATCTCGATTTGTTTCGCGAAAACTACAGAGAATTTGCGAAATATTCTTCTAGACTTTATTCAACGATTGCAAGCCTCTCGAATTTAAATCGAATGTATAATTTTTCGTTGCAGTGGTTTTTCCAGATTTATATCAAAGCTATTGAAAGTTCAATGAGAAGTATTGTGTTGGAAAAAAGACTCGATTATCTTAAATTTGGATTCACGAGGAATCTTCATACAAGTGTGAGGAATTGTCTTTCGGGAAAGGATAAACTGCTCTATTCTTTTATACTTTGTCTTAAAATTTTGAAGGACGAGGGAAAAATTAGTGAAGATGAGATAAAGCTCTTCCGAAATTTGAAAAACTTAAGTAATAAATTAATTCCAGACAAATGGGAGCCGGAAAGATTCAAAGAAAAAATTTCTGAAATAGACGGAAGGCTTGGAGAAATTTTCTTAAAAGATTTGAGAAATTGGGAACTTTATTTTTTAAATTCGAGAAATTCGCTTTCGGAAATGAAAGAATTGTCAGAAGTGCAAAAACTGATAATCACGGCAATAATTCGACCGGACCAGATTTTGATTTCCATTTCGAATTTGATTGAGACCATACTCGGAAATATTGAATCAAATAAAGTTCAGACTGGATGTGACCTTTCCATGTCTTTTGAAGAATCTAACTGTCTGACTCCTTTAATTTTCATTCTTCCAAATCACGTAACTCTTCTTCCAATTCTTTTAAAATTCGCCAAACATATGAGATTTTCCTCAAAATTGCTTTTGCTTTCGATGAGTGAAGGTCAGGGTCCAAAGGCAGAACTATTGATCCAAGAAGCTCAGAAAGAGGAAAAATGGGTCTTTTTACAAAATTGTCACCTCTGCCCTTCCTGGATGCCAAAGTTGGAAAAAACTTTCGAAAGTTTAAACGCCACGAATACGACTCCGGGCTTTAGATTATGGTTGTCAAGTTTTCCTTTCGATAAATTTCCTCTGAGTATCCTTCAAAGTGGAATTAAAATTGCCTGTGACTCTCCGATCGGACTAAAAGAAAGTTTACTATGGATTTATAATTCAGCACCTGTGAATGAAAAGAAATTCTTCGATGGATGTCCTGGAAAAGACAAAACATTTTCAAAATTATTGTACGGCTTGAGTTTTTTTCATGCAATTGTGAAAGAAAGAAGAAATTACGGACATCGAGGGTGGAATTTAAATTACGATTTTAACGAGTCCGATTTTTCCTTAAGTGCAATTCAACTCCAACATCTTATAAATGAGAATAAAGAAATGCCTTTCGAGGCATTCTTGTATTTAATTCAAGACTGTAGTTACGGAAGCAAAATTGTAAACAAGGTTGATAGAAGACGCCTGGGAGTTTTTATAGACGATTATTGCAATTTAAAAATACTGCAAGATCCCTTTTATTCGTTTTTTCAAGAGCCCGAATTTACAATTCCTAGAAGAAACGAATACAATGATCATCTTAAGCAGATTATAAAAATCAAAGATTCTAAACCGGAAATTTTTGGTCTTGAGGAAAATTGTGGGATCCTTCAAAATCTTAAGGACGTTGAACAATTTCTGGATTCGTTCAATTATTGTGTAGATGAAGTTAAATTTGAAAATGAACCAAATGAGAAAAAAGTAAAGGAAATAATTTCTCGTCTTCGAGATGGAATTGGAAGTGTTTTCGACTTGGAAGAAATCAAAGAAAAATATCGGGTTAGTTATAAAGAACCTTTGAACGAGGTTTTGATTCAAGAAATAAAAATCTATAATTCCATTTTAATATTTATCGAAGCTGCCTTTCGTGGTATCGAAACTGCTTTTGATGGATTTTCATTATGGGATTCCGATTGTAGTTATTTATCTAAAAACCTGGTTCGTAATATGGTCCCTGAATCCTGGAAAATTAAATTTAAAATCACGGAACTTTCCATTTCGAGTTTTGTTGAAAATTTGTCGAAAAGGGTGACTTTTCTTGAGAATTGGATTCAAAGGGGGCATTCCAAAATTTATTCTCTAGGAGTTTTGAATTCTAGCAAATCGCTTCTCATTGCGATTCGATTAAAATTTGCAAGATGTAAAAATCTTTCCTTTGAAGAAGTTAACTTTGATTTCGAAATATCATCAAGTTACGAATTATTACAAGAATCTGATTCTGATGTCTTTCAAATATACGGATTACTTTTGTCAGGAGGACGATGGGATCTTGATAAAAAAATGTTGACAAAGAGTTTGCCAAAAATTTTTTGGTACGAGATGCCGATTGTTTGTTTTAGAATAAAGATTGGAAATGTGAATTATTTTGAAAATGTTTACGACTGTCCGTTATATAATGTGCCTTTTCAGGGAAATTTCCAAGATTTTATAGAAGGGGAGGATAATTTAATTTTGTCTATATTTTTGCGAACGGAGAGAAATTTTAAGTATTGGATAAAAAATGGAACTGCTCTGTATTGTAAAAAGGAGTGAATAATGGTCGTATATTTACGGTAATATATAAATTGATATCATTGTTTACATTGAAGTTTGAGGTTACATTACAAATAAACAATCGTTTTTATACAATTTTGGTACAACAAAGCTGAGTTCCTGGAAAAATAAAATCTTCATATCAAAATAACAGCTATAACAGCTCTGTTACTATTTTTCTAATTAATAATTCAAGAAAACAAATAAAACCAACCTGAGTTCTGAATTACATATAAAGGTCAATCTTAAAGCTTAAGATTGTTCCTTATTGCTTTTTTCGTTTCCTGGGGAAACAGCACTTTTACCTCTGTATATTAAAAGTCTAAAACTCTTTTTTATCACTCAGAGAAATCTTAAATAATTGCAGTTTGTGGAATACAATATTTATCAATTGTTTTAATTTCTCTTATGTACATACATATATATGTCATACATGGTCATTACAATGGCGCTCATACGGGAAAATTTGAAACTACATATTGAATTTTCACTGATTTTCACAAGATTCTTTAAAAAAGATATCAATATCAATATAAAAGATATCAATATTTTAAAAGATATCGATATCGACGATGAGAATTTAAGATTCTTCAGAAGTTTATAAAAATAATATTGTCATTGAAAAAGTTATAATTTGTGAATTTAAATTTCGCGCCAATTAGTGTCGGTTAGTAAGTTTTCTACCTTGCCTAACATCCCGCCTGAAGATGTCGCGACGGTCGCGGCGTTTTCCAATTTTGGCCATTTTGGTTTTTGTGACGTCAGTTGATTGTTGCCACCCCCACAATTGCCCACAACCAAGAGATGAGAGAAACTCCACGAAGAACCACGAACCACGACACGACAGAATCTAGAAAACAGTTACAGTCAGGGTTGCGTACGTAATATACCTTAGGTAATTTACATAGTTTTTTTACATGTAATTTACGTACGTAATTTACATAGAAATCACCAAATTCATATGGAGTGGGGGGGTTTTCTACGTATAATACGTAATTTACATACCATGTAAATTACGTATTATACGTGAAAAATCCTCGAGTTATGCGTAACCGTGCAACCCTGGTTACAGTACACCATAAAACGATAAAACTATAACTCTGTATAACGTTATATTTAATCTGCTATATCGTTGCTTGTGATTCGCATCGTCGTTCGGTGAACCCAAAAAATAATTTGTTTCTACCATGTAAATCAATTGTGCGACGTCTTTATTTCGTGAATTGCAAGTGTCTCCGAAAGTCCCAAATTTGTGATTTTTTCGAATAGAAAAAAGTGAAAACTTCAGTTCTAAACGTGTGTGAACACTTTTTGGTGAAGTGAGAATATTACCTACTATATAAGTAGTCACAAAAGTGACAAAAGCCATGGAAACGAGGAAAAATAAACCAAAGGAAAAAAGGAGGTAAGAAATTAAAATATAAATTAACTCTGAAATAAGACTGAAACCATGTCTGGTCCTGCGGTGTTTTTCCATTGTGTTTATCTTTCGTGGGGGTATAATATGGTAGCGATGGTAGCCAACAGGCAGCAATTAACGCACAGATTTTGTTTCGGAATTTATCTACTTTTTTAAAAGTGATTGCTTTTATAGGTATCGAAGACACTCGTTTTCTATCCGCTGTCAATGTGATGCAATAGTTGTAAATTCTTTTCTGTTCGAAACTTTGGTAACTTATATACTTTCTCCGCTTATTTTTTTATGATGACCTAACCTCGATTTTTTTTATCAACTTCAGCCTTCCCCAGGCTTTCGACTTTGATTTCAGATTTCAGACCTCGCAGATTCTATTTTTGTCGAGACGCGGGTTTGATTGCAAATTTAAACGAGTAAATTATTTAAATATTTTTTTTTTAGGGTGAAAAGCCCGCATTGAGGAAAATAAGCCTTGACGACGTTTTTTGAATGTAGAGTAAGGAGAAACCAAAAAGAATACATATTTGGAATATTTTTTTAACTAATGATTAATACATTTGCTTGCAAATAGAAAACCTCGTAAGAGTGAAAGAAATAGTCTGTGGAAAAGCTATTTTACGCCTCCTTCATTTTTATGGGATTTTGCGATTGCAGGCAGAGGTATGAAAGCACCATAAGTGTAATTTGATGGACGATTGGAGTATAATTATCTGTATGGAGCATTGGGGATTTGATTTGACAAATTTTTATTATTTCCATGGGAGCTTAGTGAATTTGGATCATTTTAGAAATTATGTGTGTACGTAGCTAATTAAGAATAATTGGAGCAAGCGTCTCATGGAGTCACTTTTTCTGCCTTCGTCCATTTTTAATATATGTAGTTATTTTTTTCTTTCTTCTTACTCTCAATTTCTTGCAAGTGCAAATAGTCTCTCTTTTTTCGAATTAGGCTTAGAATTTACAATTGAAACCGATTTAAAGTGAAATTTAAATTCGATAACTTTGATGTAACTTGAAATTTTTTATTTCAAATTTTGTATTAAAAAGATTAGAGTTATGTATTGTTATTAATTAATTATGAAAATCAGAAATTAATTTTAAAAATAATAATTGAATACATGGAGCGTTTAATAATTTCAAATTTGAATCGTTTAAAGTTAGAAATTAATAGAAAAAATTTTTTTATAAACTTAATAGAGAATCCATAAAGAGCCATAAATTCTTTATAACTAGAGTGACAAAGCTTGATAAATATAGGAAATATTGAACACTTGTTTTGTTTTCAATTATCAATTCAAGGATGAGTTTAACCATGACCAAGTTTTATTCCCAGCAACTTATACAGACTGTACGTGTCTTTAAAAGCAATCAGATAATATCTGCTCTAGAAGCCTTGCCATATCCTCTCGAATTGCATTTTCAAACGCAATTTCATTTATAATATTCTATAAAATCATAAAATTATTTATTTTAAAACGCAAAAAATTGAAATCAAGCAATCATAGAGATTTCTTGAAGTACATTAAATTAGAATCTGAAGAGTTATCTACATTTAAAGTTTGATAGTTACTAATTATTAATCACTAATAAAAATTTGTCAAATATGTTGCAATCATTTCTGAAGAAGAGAGACATAATTCTCTGATAGTCACAGAATCACGTGATCTTGATAGGGATTCTCTACTTAATGAGCAGAGACAAGATTAAATGAGTTGAACAAACTTAAAAGTACATTCGCACTTATTTCTATACAGTCATAAATAAATATTTGTTTAATATTTTCCTGATAAACCCATTAAAGTTTTTTTTATAATTACTTAGTCGTCAAATTACAAAAAAAAGAAAACTTTTTAAAATTTATAATTTAAAAATTTTTAAAAATTTTTAAATTAAAAAAAAAATTTTTTAATTTTTTACAAAAAAATCAAAACTAGATTTTTAAATTTAGCTTCTTTAATTAAAAATAAAATTAGTGAAATTCTGTCGGAAAAAGAAGTTTATGATAATTTTATGGAATTGAGCCGAGGGAAAAAGAAAGAGTTCCCATTCTAAGAAATCTTGAGGAAAATCTCCAAGGAATATTCTAAAGAGACGAGAATAGCAATGTATTTTTTTTTTTTTTTTTTTTGAGTAAAAGAAGCGTTATCATAATGGTGGATGACTGAGACAATTTATTGTCTAGACAGAAATGTAGATATGTAATGTGAATTTATTTATCTGTATCATTTACATTAATATTACTATTAACTTTTTTAAAAATATTTTTAACTTACAATTTTTGGATATTTGAGTTAATTTGAGTGATTTTTAAAATTTATAGAATTATAGCAGTATATTTTACAGAATGAAAACTTAATAATCTTAATCAGGAGGGGAAAAAAGTAGTTTCTGCGGGAATATGATCATAAATCAAGATTCTCGTTTCCCCTTCTTTGTTTCCGCAATAAAAATAAGCGAAGTCGTCGCCCTTTCGAAATGCTCGATTAGAGAATGCATTTTATTTTAAATATTTTTTTTAACAACTGGTTTTATACTAGGAATAAATAAAGTAATCATCTCAAATTTAGTGTCTTGAAAAGAAAGAATTTTATAGGATTAGGTATTGCAAACTCAATGACGAAACCGTCCCGTAGTAGACATGAAACAGTTCTGTAACTTTTATGTAACATTTATGCAACTTATGTAAGAGTATTTTTGTATAATAGTTTAAAGGATTTTCGACCCGAAACTTCCTAAATTAAACATTTTTGACCGAGAATACAAAGATACACCTAATTTTTGAATATTTCAACACTAAAAGTATAAAAATTTGCAAATTTTCAATTGTGAGGACACCAAACTAAAAAATCATGTTATATCAATTATTTTGATAGAATTTAATTTGGTGTGACCCCTGGCTTATTTGAAATGATATTTTAATTGAGATTTGAATGGAGAAGGGGGAGTAAAAAAAATGGGTTAATAAAAAGGATGTGAGGCGTTTGTTGAAATGAATGACCTGATCATCTCTCTGAAACGAGATATATATTTTGTACAATGTACTTAGACGTGTATAAAATACATAAATACAAATATACATAAAATATAATATAATATGTATGATAATTGTCGGTCTTCGTCTCCTTTACGTCTTGCCCGAGCCACAAATCAGTAAACAGTTCACGTGACGTCAAAGTCCTCCCCTTACGTATGAACGGTTCACCTAAAAGTTTTATATTAGACCAATTCACTCCGTAACTTGTAGCAGTCTATAATAGTTGCAGCATCAATCTTAAATCTTTCTTCGGCGCTTACACGCGAACCGGAAAACTTTCCACGAGATAAGTTTATTTGAAATTTTCGTAGTGAAGACACGTGTTTCGGAATCAAAGACAATAATGTGAGCCTTATTCGATAATTTGATTTGATTTGATGATCAACGAGTTTTATGATAATCATGTTAATGTCACGCTATTAAATTAGGTTTATACATTTTTATTTAATCAGAGTACAGAATTTTTAAGGACATGTGATATTTTACCATCAGAGCAATTTAGATTTCCCAACTTTATCTTTGCAATAGTAAATATTGTTCACTAAAACTAGGTCATTCACCTCCGTTTCATGTAGACGTAGGTAAATGACCTAGTTTTAGAGAAAAATATTTATTATTGTGAACGAGTTGGGGAAACTAAATTTGCTTTTATGGTAATTAAACAACTAAAACTGTTATGGTAACGAAAATATATTGGAAAAGTACCCTTAAAATATTGCAAAAATCCTCTTAATCATCTCATGACTCAGGATTTCTTATTTACATATATCAGTCAGAAGGACCTTATTAAAACTGCAGATTTTTTTTTTTATCTATCTCTGGACTCATGAACGTTTCCGGAAATTTCATGTTTACCGATTATTTATATTTTTTTTCTGTTTAATGCGAAATAGATATGCTCTTTATGTAAATTGCGACAGAATATTGTTATCAACAGGAAAGAGTTAATTTTTGTTGAGATATTATTTTGAAAGTGGCAGGTAAAATTGGTAAGCGGAATTAAAATTCCAGTGGGACGTATAATAACAATACCGCCACAGGTTATCGTAAATATCAGAGAAGTAAACCAATATTTTTGCCATTCACAAAAAGACGAGACGAGTAATCTCATTAAATTAACGTTTTGTAAACAAAGTATTGTTACTAAATTTTTTTACGTTTTTATTTTTAATGCTCTCTTCTACTTTCCCAGTTAATTTTTTTATCTTTTTATTGAGGCATAATTAAGTGAAATTTAATAAATAAGTTACTGAATCTTTTTTGATAACAATAGGTAGTCAAGAATTTCTTTTGTTCTTGATTGAATAGAAAGGAATCTCATTTATATATATATATATATAGTTACACATATACTTATAGCTAACGTTTCTTAAATACAAAAAGACTCATTAAAAACTCATTAAATATTTTTCAGTAACGACGAGCGTTGCATACATTTGCTTTCGATTTAAAACTTGTTAGGTATCTTTAATTTCAAACACATACGTGTGATAAGAGTACCAACCAATTCTTGGTATCTTCACCTATTGTTGGCACCCTGCCTTTTTAATTTAAGGACATGTGATACTTTACCACAAAAGCAAATTAGTTATACCAATTATACATTCATAATAATAAATATTTTTAGCTAATAAGAGTCAATAAACCTTCGTCTACGTGAGACGAAGGTTTATTGACTGTTATTTACTAAAAATATTTATTATTATGAATGTATAATTGGTATAACTAACTTGCTCTTATGGTAAAGTATTACATGCCCTTAATTAACCAACAGAAAAAATCATATTTTGATCATACATATACTCACAGTTTAAGCAAATTGTTTACAAATGCGAGATATGAAAAAAATAATAGCGCAACTCAATTTTGCGGAAAAATTTGTATAAAGAGCATACATTGGATAATATTCTTTTTCTTATCCAATTGGTGGTGATACATATTTAAATAAATATGTGTATAAACTATAACTGTTTATTTATTCTACAATTATTCTTTATTTATTGGACAATTTTTTCACCTAGCTTGTTATGTAATAAAAATACAAACACAAACACGCTTTTTTATGAAAAATAGTTTCCAAATAATAGATAATTAATTTTTTTAAAACTTAAATAGAAATAAATTTACAAATCATATTCAGTACATAAAAGATATACTAAAATTTCAATTAGGATGCACCACGAAAAAAGTGTTGAGTGAAATTAATGATTATTTTATTGGAAGAGCAAATCAATAATCTAAAGGTTAATAAGTTTTACTTAATCTATCAACTTTTGAGATTTTTAAAATGCAAAAATTTTTGATTTTGCAAAGTTGAACTTGGCTTTCATTTAAATTAAAAAATTCAAGCTTTCGACCCTGAAAAATTGTTTATTTGAAGTATTTCTTATTGATTACAGAAGTGAAAGTAACATGCAATTTAATTTTATGCAACAGTTATGTAAGTTTAATGTAACAGTTATCTATAGTTCTGCAACTACAATGTAACTTCTATATTATTTTTATGTCACAGTTGTTATTATTATTATTATTATTATTATTATTATTATTATTATTTAAGAAAATTTTTCTAAAAAGGTTTTTTGAACCTCACTTTTAGATTTTACCCCACTGACATAATAGTGTAATATCTGATTGGTCGTCAAGATCGCGTAGAATGGACAAAAGTACAGAATTTTATCGATGATAAAAGCGATTAAATCCTATCATCCAGATAAGAATCGAATATCAAGAAGCAAGTTCTTAAGCCCAGGAATTTTTTGGTTTAGTTAACAAAAGCGGTTCGGAGTTTCAATATCGGAGGTGGACACACGGATTCGACCGCGTTCGGATTTACCGGAAATCAGTCATGACCGCAAGTTCGATGTTCGCAACAAGATTCCACCGAACCGGTCGTACTCAAAACGTGTTTCCGTTTTTTTTTTTTTTTTTATTATTTCTTAAATAGCACCCCAACTCGCTCTCTTACAATTAAACAAAACAAGGTGCCAACCTCAGTGAACATTTAAAAATTCAAAAGTTTTATAGTTAAACTTTTAGCTTGACCTAATTATATTTTAATGAGATATACGAAAAATGAATTTTATGAAGTCAGAGATTGAATCAGATGCGTATACATTTCTTCAAATACAAATATTTTAATTAATGAGAGATAATGGGTGTTTTTTTAATTACCTAATATTTAACGAGACGTTACGTAATTTATTGCAGCAGTTGATTTCCATGTTTTCTAATAACTATGTATCTTTTTTTTACCGTTTTGTCATAAAAGTGCGTAATTCTTAATTTTTTTGTCTGAGATAAATTACTTAAACAGATGTGGGTTACAATAATAAAAATAAAAGTTTGTACAAACAAATGATAAATTATTTTTAATTATTTAATGGATAGAAGCTTCTGATGCAATAGAATTTCGATTTGAAGATAAAGAGATAAATTGCTACTCTGTCAAATCCATTTGACTTCAATTTTCTTGTTCGTGTATCTTTTTAATACGTATAGCCGCCATTTTTTTTAACGCGCAGCTTATTAAAATTAAATGCTTCTAAGAAAACTTGTAAATTCACTTTTTATTCTTTGAGAACTACGTGACAACATGCATTCCCCATTCTGCGAATTTTTTTTTTCAAATTTGAAAAATAACGCTTTTTGGGTACTAACTAAATTTGCAAGATAATTTTTTATTACATTTTTTCTTGCAGAAATTAACAATTTATCTCTAGGCAGTAGAAGCCCATTAAAATACATCAAGCACACTCGACTTCCGCAATAGTCAC
>CAJFCO010000122.1:1150685-1199233 GCA_904066015.1 Synergus gifuensis
TTCATTTTTTTGAATTTTAAAGTTGGCGTTGCCAACTTCCTGCACATAATTATCTCTTTAATTTTCAGGTTATTCACTGCACTGGACACATAATTTCGACTCCTCAGGTAAAAAAAGCATTTGATAATGAAAATGGAAGTGGAAGTGGAAGCGGAAGTGAGGCGAGTGGAGCAGAAAACGAAGTCGAAAAAGAATCTGTAGCTTCTTTAGTTGTTGTAGGATGTCCTATTCCACATCCTAGCAATATCGAAGTGCCATTGGGTCGACAGACATTCCTCTCGAAACACAGTCTAAATATGAAATTTACTTACGCCGATGATACGTGAGTTTAACAAGGTTATACAGAATTGAAGGTTTTGATCATTCAGATATGAATTTTAAGTTGCAAAGTGCGCGGAAAAAAATTTGGTGCAGATCTTTACTGTTAGAAATGTTGCATTAAACGGAGGAGAGTTGCGCGACTTACATTTGGGCACGCTCCAACCAAATTTTTTTTTGGGTGAATTTTTCTTTATCAACCTTCGAAAAAAGGGCTTTTATTTCGTAGGCGTAATAAAATTTTAGTTAAATTTAAACGAGTTGTAAATTTCCAAGGAATCGTAAAATTATGAAATTAAAGTTGAAAGTTTACCATTAGCAATAGAATGGTTAAAATTCGAATGATTTTGAACTTCAGTTCCGTAACATTTGTTAGTTTTTATTCCCTCACCGATTTTGCGCTCTCTGTGATATGTTATAGTACATTAAAAACTAACAAACACGTGTTTTTTTTTTATTTATCAGTGGAAAAACTCGTTTTCTTTTAATATACCAGAAACAAATCAAGTAATTTTAATAAAATCAACGCCAAATTTCTGAGAACAAAAAGTACTATCAACCTGTACCATTATTTTCAAAAGAGTAGCAACCCTTATTATTTAACGAATTTTTGGGGTAAACTTGAGGGGTGGATTTCACCCCCTAGAAGTATTTTTCCGCCGATAAAAAAACACGTGTTTGTGTATTTTTAAGTACTATAACATATCACGGAGAAAGCAAAGTCGACGAGGGACACCTCGGGTACTTTCCTTGTAAGTCCATAATTTGTTAATGTAAATTCTTTAATTTTCATAATTTATAATGCAAAATTTTCCAAATGATTAAATTTAAAAATTGTTTTATTTTAAAGATTTGATGGTGCTTTAAATTCTTATTCCATTATATGTAATTTTAAACTTTTGAATTTGGGCACATTTCAATTTAAAAGCTCTAAAGTTTGATGGTGTTTCAATTCTAATTATTCCAAATTCACTATTTTTCACATTTTGATACGTTTTTAATTTATATGTTCTCAAATTTTCACTATTGAAGATGTATAGGATTTTTAAATTTTAAGTTTTCAAGTTCTAAATTTAAACTTTTTTGATTTTAGATACAGATTGATACGAAAATAATTAAAAATAAAAGTTTCTTCTCTTTCCAACTCAGAGACTGATTTAAATCTCTTCAATAAATAGTAAAATTTACCTAATTTCATTAATACAAATATTTTTTTCAGACTCGCAGAATATTTGGGCTGGGACAGCAGTGAATTAGTTGGCCAGTCAATTTTCGATTTTCATCACGCTCTGGATAATGGAAATCTCGATAAATCTTTCAAGTCTCGTAAGTTATCATTTTTTAAACTCTAAATTTGCAGTTTCAATTTTAGAAAAATTAACCAGAACTTAAGAAGTATTTCAAATTGAAAACCTTTAGTTAATCAATTTTTTAAATTCAGTTGTCTTAGTTTCTTCAATTTTTCTTTTTTATTGCAGTCTTCAGCAAAGGACAATGTGAAACTTTGGCCTACCGATTTTTGGGAAAAACGGGCGGATTTGCCTGGGTCATCACTCAAGCAACTCTCATTCATTGTTCTAAACAGCACAAACCACTTTCTGTCGTCTGCGTAAACTATATCATCAGGTCAGTGGATTTTAATTTTCCTCTGACTTTTTAAATTCGCGAACCAAAGGTAAATTATTTCACAGGAGAATAATTTTCCTCATAATAGAAAATTTGATACAAAAGATTTTTTATAAAAAATACTTCGGGAAAAAAATTTTGACGTTTTAGAATTTAAATTAATTTCGGATTGAAAGTATGTATTTAAATTCGAAATTCAGAAGTTTTTTAATCTTTTGAAAACATTTTTAAAAAATACTTCGAAAATTGAATTCTTTTAAATTCAGACGCGTCTGATTTTGAATTCTTTCCTTCTGAATTAAAGAAAATATTTAGATTTCTTGTTTGGGCGTTTGGTCAAGCTTTCTCTTTTTTTCCCCTCGTGACTTCCGGGTTTTGTGGGAAGTTTATCTCTAGTAGAAGAAAGGGATTTAGGAAATAAGAAAGTGGCAGCTTTCGAAGGAAAGTAAGCTCTCGAAATCGAAATTCCCAACATTAACCTTTAAAGACTGAGGTGGAAGAATTTTTGTGTATCTCTCGTCATCTCAAAAGCTGAATTTTCTCCTCTTTTCCACTGTTTTCCCTCCAGTTATGCGCGCAAGCGTAAATCGGGAAACCGTGACCTCATGACGTTGTTAGAGTTCAACCTGGTCGATAATCTCCCACTATTTTTCTGGGTGGGTTCCTGGATCGAAGCCGATAACGAAAGCGAAAACAGAAACGAAAGCGAAAGTGTTCCGTATTTTTCAATTCCTGACAACTTTAAATTGTCGACAGCAATTTTGGTATTCATTTAAAATTGACAAATTTTGTATTAGATGTAAAAATGAGATAAATTTTCAGTTTTTTCTCTAACTTTTGGCTTAAAATTGTATTCCTTTGAATTCTCTGAATTCTTTTATTCTCTTTGAATTCTTGTCAATTTTTTTAAATTCTTTGGAATTCTCTGTAATTCTTGTGATTTTTTAAGAATTTCTGTTAATTCTTTTGAATTATTGTAAATTCTTTGATCCTTTTGCATTCTGTGAATTTTTGTGAATTTTTAAAACTTTTTTTTTATTTGTATTAAATTTGTTTGACTTCATTTTGAATTCACATGAATTCTTTCAATTTTCTGTCGAATTTAAATTAAGAAATATTAATAGCTTCTTCAACTCCGGAAATTCTGACAAAGGGAAACACAAAGATTCATTATCTCAGAATTCTTTTTTCTTCTGTTTCCAATTATTTTTTGCAACGGACTCTAACAATTTTTCGGCATTCGACACTTAAGGGTTTGTGGAGTTTTCCTGGATTTCTTTAGGGATGGCTTTGGGAAAGGAAGTCTGCGTTGGCAAATTTTCTTTCTGAGCGGAAAAAGTTTCAGCTTATAACTTCTTCTGACAATAAGGCAATTCTCTGTCTCTTATTTCATTTCCCGTTTCGATCCCATTTTCTCTGTAAGAGTGAGGAGAAAAATAATTGTCACTTCAACTGGATTGAGAACAATGAGAGAGTTTAACTTTCATTCTTAGAATTTACACCTTAGAAATGCTATCATAATACTAGAAGTAATTTTATACTTCTGAAGATTTTATTTCTTTTAGGTGCTTTGTAAATATTTATTCATTTCAGAAGAAAAATTATAGAAGTTTAATTTTTACTGTAAACTTGAAGAAATTGGATTCTTTTAAATTCACCTTGAATTCCTGAGAATTCTTGTAAATTTTAAAAACTTTTTTAGTATTCATCAGATCTTTTTAATTCTTTGAATGTTTTTTAATTTTTCTGAATTCTTTAGAATACTCTGTAATTCTTGTTAATATCTTTGAATTATTTTCAATTCTTTTTAATTCGTCAATATTCTTTGAAATCTTTTGAATTATTTCGTATTTTTTTAATATTGTTTAATTCGGGTCTAACATAAAAAGTTGCTGGTGCCTAACCCCTCGAATTTAACTTAAATTAATAAGAATTTTTTTTATTAACTAAGTTTCTCTTTTCACAATTAATTCAATTTCGAATTAACTTTTTCCTATGTCATCTTTTATTTTCTGTTTTCTCATAAAAACTTTTACATTGCACATTGTAACTTTATCAATTTCGAAGACTCTTACTTCTGACTTCTTGATATCAAAACATTCTTTAAAAAAACTTTCCTTTAAAATCAATAAAACATTTTCAAACCCATTAAAATTTAATACTAAAAATTTCAATTCGGCTTGTTTTCTTTCTTACCATAAAGAAACTTTTAAATTAAATATCTTAAATATTTAGAAGTGAATTATTATGAATAATTTGTTTTTCGAGTCAAATCAAGACCTCTATATCTTTTTGCCTCCCATAAAGAAGGGAATGCACGTTTGTCTAAAGTTTTTTTTTAAAGACCATCAAGTTGGATGATAATTATGTGTTGAGATCGATGAAAAACGATATTTTTCTTAAAGGGGTCGAAGTTCGAAGACCTTAATCTTCTGAAACGTTTACAAACTTCTAATATTTTCCGGGATCAACAAAAAAAGTCAAAGCCTTGGTTTTAATCGAAATTTTCAGAACTTTACTCAGACGATACTATTAATATCTTATAAATTTTTGTAAATATTTTCTTTTATTTCGTTAAACAATTTATTTTCCGCAATGACAATCTACTAATTTTTTCTAGATCTTTCAGAAGACTATTAGCTTAAACTGGATAAATGATTTGCCCTCAATTTAGTTATTAAAGTCCATTAAGAATTTTTCTGGGAATAGTTTAATTTTTCATTTATAAATGATAGATAATGATAGAGCTTTAGACTTTTCGAAGTCTCATATGTATTTCTTCTATTTACTTAATGTACATTGTATACTTAGTTGTACACCTTTCAGTGTCATGCACAGAGGCGTTGAAATAGAAAATAGCTTTTCATTAACACTCTCATAAACATTGGCAACGATTCAAAGAGTTACGTTGAGAAACAGGGAATTTTCGCATATTTATCACGCGAACTAACTGATTGGATAGTCATTCACATTCGCAAGGAGAAAATAAGCAGAATCATTATTTTTGATTGAAGGAAGTGAAATTATATTCAGGTTAAAACCAATTTTCGTTTATGAAAGCCATAATCCCTTTATTTCAATTTTTATTTTAGAATCTGCAATTGGTATCATCGAAGTTTGATTTGAATTTTCTTAAAGGGGATGTTTTAAATAATGAAGAAGAGATGTGAGGGAAAAGAAATAAGACCTAGAGTTTGAGATTGGGAAACATTGAGGGTGGAACCACCTAAAGCTGCTTCGATTTCTAACCTTTTGCTCCATTTTGTCTCTCTCGCTCTCTCTCAAAGATTTTAAGGGATTTTCTTGAATTTCCAGGTATTTAAAGTATATAAATAATTTCTAAAGATTTAAAAGTATTTAAAAAACTTGAATGTGACAATCTCATTACTTGGCTGCATTGGGTGGAATTGTTTTTGGATGTCATATTTTTCATTGAAAATGAAGTTCCTCTTCCAACTTGAAAGCTAGAAGTCTAGAGAAGTCTAGAAGAAGTCTATAGATGAGATCAAGAAGAGTAGATTAGTAGAATCAATTCTAGTGCAGCATCCAAGCATTCAACGCACTCTATGAAGAATCTCGACCTTGATCTCCACGACAATGCAGATACGATACAATATAAGAGAATCATTCCTTCTGGCAGCTATCAAATCAGCATTCGAAACTCTTCAGCTCTTTAGCTCTTCTCATTTCAAACTCAAAGCAAATACTGAAATTTCTCTTATCAAGTCTGAAGCTACAACAATTGGTCACAAGTGTTTGCCCATCAACAATAATACCTCTATCACTTATGAACAAGACTGGTATATGTATATAACAGCCTCTCTTAGTCCCCAGCATGTACTTCAACTATCTTCCTCTTGGTCAGATTCAAACTCTAAAACTCTTGTGGAGATCGAGGTGTCGATTCCGCTTTAGAGGGGGGTTACGACACACGCGCGTGCGACCTAAAGAGCACCGAGCATGTGAGAGAACAGAACTCGGAGCTTAAAGTACGTTTGCGCCTGTCTGATACTCGAGTCTCCAGTCTCTCTCTACTCTAGCCAAACTCAGAAGCTCATCAGTGAGCAGAGACTTTTCAGTGATCGAGGCAGTGCGAAAGTGCGTGTGCGAACCGCTAAAATCCTCCTACCCTCCCCAAAATCCACCCCAAGGTGCTTCCATTCCTCTCAGAAACTTATTGAGTCAAAGAAACAAGAGTCGAAAATAAGAGTGCAAAAAAAACAGGAGACAAGTGCAAAAAGAGTCAACAGAGTCAAAACAGAAGATTTTAAAGCTGAGGGACCAGTCTGAGATCAGCTGATCAAGTATTACTTTGCTCTGTGATTTAAAGTTCGCAGGAATTGTTGTGAAGCTAACTTTAGAGATGAGGAGGAAGAAAGGACCTTTGTAGGTTTTCAAATTTAGATCTGGGACCACTTTGGGGATTTAACAAAGTTTGAGATTTTGACTCACTTCTTTGGAAACAGTATAAGGAGAGATTCAAGAACGAATTGCTTAGGTTTGAAAAGAATTGATTCGATTTGAAAAGAATTGATTCAAATTGAAGAAAACTGAAGACCAACAAGAAGAAGAGTTGTAAGAGCAAAATAAGAGCTTTAGATTGAAAATGATGAACTGATGAGCAGAAACTGGATCGATGAGATGGTCCGATAAATCGAATTGTCGAGTTGCGACATCAATTTACATCTCGGTTCGTAAGAGACAATATAAATATCAGTTGTGATTATGTAAGTTGGTCGAATGACCGAGGGGTGTTTGAGGAGAGAGGAGAGACGAGAAAGGAGAGGCTAAAGAGGGAGAGAGAGAGAGAGAGAGAGCGATAGAATTCAAAGTGGATCTAACGAGTGGAAACGATATGAATTCGTGGCGGGAAGCGATGATCTAAGGGATCGAGTGATACGCGCGTGGGACGTCTCAGGGACGATCCGAGGAATATTTCGGATATCACCTCATCACGTGATACTGATGTGCGAATTACGCTTGTAAAGAGGAGTGATATTTTTAAGAAGAGTTGTTGTATTTTTAAGAAGGGGTTTATATGCAAAAGGAGTTGTATTTTTAAGTTCAGCTGCAGCGCTGAGGAGGACATCAATCTGAAGAATCTTTGGAAAAATTTCATTTGAAAGGAAGAATCCGATTGGAATTCGAGATTTGATGAGGAAGATTCATGATTGGATCCAAAGAAGCTGAAGATTGTAGGTAGATTTGTTTAGGGACTTCTTTAATACCGAGTTGAATCGAAAAAATCTTCACTGAAAAATATGATTCTTGGATATAGAATTAAAAATTATACTTTGGGGTTTTTTCTTTTTGGGATTGTTGTGGAGACTTCTTTCTCGCTTTGGAGTTTAATCAGGATCTTGTGATGAGGATTAGAGAGGAAGATAGGAAGAGCTTTATTGTGGAAGAGAATTAATGATAGAGAGGAAAAACTAGTCGTTTTAAGGCTACTTTATGAGCTGTAATTTGAGTTCGAAGAATTGAATTGAGTGGATTATAAATTATGGAGGTGATTGGTTGGGTGGAGGGGAGGGAGAGAAGGAATAAATGGGAGTTGACTTGAGATATGATAACCGGTATTAAATACACAGTGAGAATTATCACTTCACGTGTCATTTTCGTGATTTTAAAAATTGTTCACGAATACTTGCGTTTTGCGTTTAGGAAGTTTTAGTTTATTGTCTGGTCCAAGATTCGCTCACTTTTTAATGGTTTCTTGCGTTTGAATTTATTGTTGTTTGAATATACATATTTCTAAATTTCTAAAGCCTTTCAAAATTTATAAACAAACCTGGAAAAAAATCCGTTTTTCAATTTTCTCTAGTGCAAGTTTCTTTCTAATCCGCAAACTCGGAAGTAATTTTTACTTCATCATTATCGTCTTATTAGCGTGTAAATTAAAACGAGCACGTGAAAATATCACATGAATAAAAATGGGAAGACTAAGTAAAGTATGTAGATTTTCGTTTGCTGTATTTTAAAAATATTTTACTAAAGTATTGATTCTATGTCAGTCAATATTTGCATGTCAGCTTAATCGAAGATCGTTTTACACTCGAGTCATGAGAAATTTTCTGGAATTGAGTAGTCGGTAATTTTTTAAATGTTCTCTGGGATACATTTTTAAAAAATGAATTCATATTCATAGTATGGACGAGTTTTTTCTATTAAATAATGATAATAATAATATCAAAACATAATAATAATTAATAATAATAATAATTTGGAGAAAGGGAAAATTTCTGAGATTGAAGACGATAAACAAAGAAAGCTTGATTTAAATAGATTCAAAACATAGCATGATGTTCATTATCTGGGTGCATGTGCTTCGCATGGGATTAAATAATGGGGGAAGGTCGATAGCGCTCTTTGAAAATTGGCAAACACCCGTTAATTACTTTAGTGATGCCGTCGTTGCTTTTACATAAGAGATACGCTTCGTTTTGTATTACCTGAGTTGTATGTATAATATATACATCTATATCTATCTCTCGCTCTCGCAATCGATCGTACCATTCATTGTCAGAAAATAAACGATCGGATTCGTCACAATCACTATTCAAGCTCAGTTGATTTTCATTACGTAAAATCGCCCTTAAGCATAAATAAATCCTGAGACTGACAGATGATATCTCTTCAGTTAGATGCAAAATATTCTCTATTTATTTAATTATGTCGTTTTAATTACGATTTTCCTTTTTTTGTTTAATTTGAATGTCGAAAGCTTTCGTATTTCCAAAGTCCTTTCAAGTTAAGAGTGTTGGAGCCAAGTTCCAATCTAAAAAGTCAATTTCTTCGTTTTACTTAACAAATATTAAAATTTGAACTTTTTCCCTCTGTAGAATTAATCAATTTTTAACTAGAATTATGCGTACAGAGCGAGAAAATATCTAATTCAAATATTTTTTAAGTAAAATAAAAATATTCAATTTTGATGTTAGATTTTGAATTCTTCGTTTTATGCAAAAAGTATCGATATTAAATATTTTTTCGCTCTGTATGCAGTCTTATATTTGGAAAAAGATTAACGCTACAGAGCGAAAAAATATTTGTCTATAATTTTCGTTGAGTAAAATGGAGAATGGAATTTTGAGCTTAACACTTGGGTCTAATGTCCTTAAGGTTTGATATAAAAAAAGTGTCAATCAGAAAAAAGAAATTTCCACCCTTTGTAATGTGGTTTACAAATGATTTCTCCCTTGGGAAGGGGTCATAAAAAATTCACTTCGTTGAATTCTTGAGGCTTTGAAACAACATTTTTCATTCTCGTTTCGTCAAACCTGGATTTTTCTGAAATGACGGTCTTGTCATGAGCAAATAAAATTGAAGCTCTGATTGTCAACTGAAATGAAGTGTGGAACGTCAACCGTGAACTTTATGAGTCAAGAATTTTCAGATTTGATGAATTGTTCTGGAATTTATATTGATAGGTGATAAACAATCTTTTTTCCAACCTTCGTTTCCACGTTTTTATTCAGTGATTATTACGTGCAAAACTATTTCATATACGGACATATAATTTTTAATACACATCTTTGAAATCCTTTAACAAACTTTCCAATATATTGAAAGAGTTAAAGTGATTGTAATTTAAAGAATTTTCTTTAATTTCATAGTTTCGAAAATCTGGAACTGTAAGTCCACAATCATTCTAATTTCGAGCGCTTTGAATATTTTAAAAATATAATTTGGACTGAGCCCAAATTCAGATTCTTTAAATTTGGAGGATTTTGAAATTCGAATTCTTCCAATTTTAAAACTTTTTAAGGTTTGGTTCGAATTCTTCACTTAAATTTGGTTGATACTTTTTCTATTATTTTTCTATGGTTTCTCGGATTTCAGTGTATTGAAATTCTCAGGAATTTTTATGAAGTTGGATTGACAATCAAGGTTTTTTTTTCTTCATTTTAAGGCTTTTCAGTAAAAATACTCTATTTTCATTAACGCCTCATTTTATATAGGTAAATAAAAAATGTTACTTTTATGCTACTGTCTGGATTTAATGAAAATATGTTGAGCTATGAATAATTGAAAATGAATAGAAAAACGTGTATCCTCCCAGTAATTTTGTACTTAGAAAGTGCACTTTTGCCAATTTGTGTGGTTTCTTCTGGTTGACGTGTTTCGCTTGTTTATGTGGCAGATAGTCACTGACGAGGGTTAGAACAGGTTAAATATGTAGCAGTATTTACTAAAAATAGAGTGACGGCCAACAGCCGGGTTCCTTGCGCAATTGAGCACGTGGGTCAATTTTCTTCCCTCTGTACAATTTTGACTTCCTTCTTTATTTACTTTTAATTTCTTGAAATTCCGGACCACCCTATTTAAATCTCGGATTGCAAATTTCCAGATGACACATATCCAAACAGCTGAATATACAAATGAAAATTATCCTTGATACAAATTTGCAGATACAATTATTTGTTTTTTTTTCTTCAAGCAATGTAGGTTTCATGCCTCACTCAGCTCCAGTAAATTTGTCTTTTCAAACCTTCCAACATTCAACAATCGTCGCTATAATCGAAGACTTCCTCTCTTAGAAGTCGAGCATTTATCCGACTGTCAACATTTGCTTTATTTGATTCAATTCAATGATTTATCTTAATCAAAGAAACTGCTCATTTGATTACAAATACGCCACTTGGTCCCTTGCCAGAAAGCAATGACATCCGTTCCTTGCCAAAAAACAATCCTGATTATGGACTCATTTCTTCATTCATCATTCTTCAGTATTCTAAACTTGAAAGCTGACAAATGTTGGATCTTTTAAATAGAAAACAGGCCCAATAGACCTGTTTTCAAGAAAATTTCCCCTTTCTCTTTTTATTTGGTTGGATATTCAACTATTTTTCTATGGAAATTAATTTTATTTATTGAAAATTTACTTTTTAGGGTGAAAATGAATTTTCTTTTTGAAAACTATAATATTTTTGCTCCTTTGCAAAACTATCTGATTTTTGTTTTTTAAAAAGGGTACTCTTAAGAAAAGGACCCTGTGTATCCTTTTTCCCCCATAGAGACTGGGAGACCTGAGAAGATTTTTTCTTTTAAAAGCATTAAAATTGAATAACTTTCAATTATTTGTCAGATTTTGAAAATTGAAGCGTTAGAGATTTAAGAAAATGAAATAAATGGGAGAATTTCAATTTTGAAACTGTTGGAATTAAAAATTTAGATGGAAACTTTTATTTTATATATATTTTTTTTTAATGGAAATTGATTCAAATTTTGAAACAAATGTTTAATTTTGTCTAATTATAAGAAATATTTATTGGCTAAAATAGATCATTTAGAAATATAAATTACAGATTGATTGATTAGTTTATAATACTTTGTTCTGCTCCATAAGCAACAATTTTTGATCAGGTTCATTGAACAAGTAGATTAGATCCAAGGAAAAGAAACAAAACGGTTATTATTCTCAGCATCTCAACAAAAAAAATTTGTAACTAAGCCTTGAGATAAATTAATCTCTTCTCTTCATTCTTGAAACTCCTAATAGTGAACAATATTTAAAAATCACTTAAACAGTTAAAATTAATAAAACCTATGTAAATAAAATAACAAGTAAAACTGAAAATGTACCAATCTCACTTCTAAATTGAATTTATAACGGACGCTACATTTGATTCGCAACAAATTAAATTCGTAAAGTAAGGATGGCAATCAATGAAATCGTAAATGTAAATTAAATCTCAAAAGCCTGTTCTCTGATAAATTTTGCCCTCACGACAGATATATTCAAAGTAAACTCGGGAAAAGTGAAAAGGAAGTCGTATAATCTACAGGAAAAGCTATGCAAAAGAGAATAAGAATGAAGTGTTGAGATTTGAAAATGGGAAGTTCGCCAAGTACAACGAAATCAATCGGAGTAGCACGCTAGGGCGAAGAAACAAATCATATTTTGGGATCAATGTGACTGTTTTATACGTTCAAAATATTTAATTTTATACATAAGAGCAAATTTTAAAAACAATTAAATTTTTTATTGGTGCAGTTTTTAAAAAGAATTTTAAAAATCGAGTCTCATTTTTACTTTTCAAAAAAGGATTTAAATTTGTGAAACAATTCGGTTTGATTCTGGACGATATATGAAACTAATAAGACAAAAGGCTAAATTTAAAATATTCATCCCATTATTCAATCGCGTGATAACTCTGATAATAGGCTTTGGCTTGTTGAATCTGTTTGTTCAATATTTACTCTTCATATTTGCATGAATTACGACCCTTATTTGCGATTATTAAATAATTGAATCCCTTAATGTTTTTTAAAATTAATTTTCAATCAGCTGAGATCCAAAGAAGGTAATTGTTTGATTTATTCAAGTTAAGTGGATTAAATTAGTAAGTAATTTTCGAATCTGTAAGAGCCAAAACCATAAGGTCAAAAGTAAGTCCAAAAAATTTGAGATCTAAATACAAGACTAAAAATAAGTCCCAAAACCACAAAAATAATAAAAAGACCCAAAATGTAAGGCTCAGTTGTAAAACAAAAAGGCCCAAAATATAAGACCCAAGGATACACAGGGGCTAAAATATGAATCTGATGAACTTAAATACAGTTTTAATTGTTTAAGAATAGAATAAACTTAATGGGATTTATTTTAATAAAATGATTTTTTTATAATTATAAAAAATATTGAAATATCAAAATAAATCCTCTAAAGAATTTTTAAGTCTTAGTAACACTTATGCAAAATTCAATACATACTATCAAATATGTATCTTTGGTATGAGAATCATCTCCTCACTTGATCTAAATTGACTTATGTATTAAGTACCATAGTTATGCAAATGGAGCGAATCTTTTCATTGAAGATTGTATTTTTAGTCGAAATAGGAATAATTACAAGTAATTTTTTAAGTTTTTTTTTGTGAGATTTACTTCTAATCCCATGGGTTTTATTTTTACACTTCTTATTCTTTCAAAGCTTTTGTACTGATTTGAAAAGCTTTTAAATTTGGATTGCTTCCAAATTCCACATTAAATTTAAAGGATTTAAAATTTTTTCGTTATTCAATTTCGACTCCTTAACAAGGGTTCTTCCTTATTTTAAGTTTTTTAAATTCTTAAATCTCAAATTTTAATTCTTAAATTTCAAATTCGTACTGCCTCTAAATTTGAACAATTTTTAAGTGTGGAACGTTTTTCGATTTTGATTTTTACGATTTCATGTACTTAGCCCGTTGGAATATCAAATTTCATTTAAAACCAAAACTTTAAGTTTGCAAATATTTTACTGGCTGATATTGATGCTGATTAGATCACAGGTTTTAACATTCGTTCTCGTTCGAGAATCGGAAGGACTGCAACGAGCGCCAAACATACCATGCGCAAGTAGAGAAGCAAACCACTTTGACGGTTTCATCATCGTCGACCATCTCTACACCTTGAAATAAAATCTTCGTTTAGTTGATAGTCAGAGCCGAAGTACTCAAGTTCTCAGGAATCCAAAAAATTCTGAAGTTTTTTTTTTTTGAAATAAAAAAATTTTTAACATTAAAATAAAACGATCTACATTTCGAAGGAATCAAAATTTAATAGCGAATACATTTTAAAACTAAAAATTTAGAAGGTACTAAATTAGAGAAAACGCCTGATTTCTAAAAGAGCTTCAATTTGAAAATCCAACTATAATTTTTTTAATTTGAAAGCAATCTAAAGTTAATATTAAAAGAACTTTTTAAAAATAAGTTTGCCCTGATCGAAAAAAATGAGAGATAAAGTTAAAGTATAAATTGAGGGTTTGAGATTTTAAAAAGTGGGTCATTTGTGGGAAATGGACCAGTTTTGCATCCTGATTTATATCTTGGAAGGGTGATATGCACCAGGTCAATTGTACACAATTATCGAGTCGTTGCGATGGGTTAAAGACAGTTTAGTTCTCGATTTCAGAGCCAGTTACGTCAATCTCGCAGATTTAAAAAGCTTTTTGCATCATATTTTTCGACCCTCTTCTATAATCGATAAATTCATTATTCTCTTTGATCAAATCTAATTAATTTCAGCAGTCTTCCAGTTCTATATATTAGGAATAATATTTTCGAAATTAACTGAACTTTCCAAAAACATTTTTGGAATTTTTCCTTTGATATATTTTTTCTAAATAATCTTTTTGGATCAAAATTGATCAGTTATTAATTTGAAAAATTTTTATTCTAGTGGCGTGGAGCGTGAAGACGAAATTTACAGCGTTCGCCAATTGGAGGCGCGAAGCGCTTCAATTAAGGAAAATCAGCTTTCGGAACAATTCGATTCAGCCCTTCGCCCCCCACTTTTAGAAGCTGTGAATCTTCTGGACACGCCAATAATTTTGGCACCAGCTCCGACACCAAAAATCCAAAAAGTCAAGCCGTCGGCAGTGACGGCTTCACGTTTCCAATTTGTGGATAAATCGAGAAAGGAAATCGAGAAGGAAAATATCTTCAAATTGGCTGAAAATAAAGATACTCAAAAAGAAAACCAGGATTCCAATCCAATCACGAAGGATATCCAGCCTCCAATTCAGGTGGGTTTTAATTTATTTTTCGAAATTTCTGTTTTTTTTTTTTTTTGTAATTTTGAGAGGTTTTTAGGTATCCTAATGTTTATTATTTTTAATTTAAAGGCTTCTAAATTAAAAATTCAAAACAATTCGTATTTAAAGCATATGAAATTTTAATTAATCGAACTTAAGAATTACAACAAATTAAAATAGGGAAACTATTCAAAAATTATTGTTTTGATATTGCGAGATGATACAATAATGTGAATGTTGTTTTTTTTTTGTAGAATAAATTAGAGGTTGATTTGGAACCGATTAATCAATGCAATCGCCCTGTAGCTGAAATCGTCGGAAATTGTCGCTATCCTCTCGCTGACTCGCCTTTCGGAGTCAATCAGTATCAGCCAAATCAACAAGTGCAAGTGGATAACAGATCATCACCACAGACAGCAACCGCGAGTATCTTTGCTCCTCGCACCAAGGACATGAACACAGGCTTTCTTACCTTCAGTGAAGATCAACCTGGCCTCACCAGTGAGTTCAAACCTTGAATTTAAATTATTCAATTTAAAAAACAAAAAGGAAATTACTTACTCATCATTTTCTATTTTCTTTTAAAATATTTCTTTCCCAGACAGTATAAAATGTTTCCTTCTTTATTGACATATATGGGCATATCCATAATATTATAGACCAATTGATTCGTCTCGACGCAAGAAACATTTATTTTCCTTACATTAGCTTTCAATTTTGAATATTTGAGAAGTTATAGTGAAAAAATGAATTTTACGAAAATTATAAAAGTACATAAAACTTGTAAAATTAAATATTTTGTTAAACCCTTGTAAGAAATTTAACTAGGTGTATAATGAAATAACTATGCAAAATTTCATCAATTTATCTCTACGCGTTTTCAAGAAATTGCTGAATCGTGAGATACATCCACACACACACACACACACACACACACACACACACACACACACACACACACACACACACACACACACACACACACACACACACACACACACACACACCCACACACACACACACACACACACACACACACACACACACACACACACACACACACACACACACACAATTTTTCAGGACATCATGTTAGATATATTGACATTAAAATATGTTGAAAAAAACCTTTTTTAGGAAACTGGATTTTGTCATCACCACAAAGCTTCCTCTATGAGGAAACAAAAACTATAATTGATACAATTTTTAACCAATTTTTAATCAGAGATAGAGTAATGTTATTATATAGTATATTATATTGTATCTATATTGTAATTTTGTTATCTAGTATCTATGATTTAATATCATTAAATACAATTTTCAGAATATTGTGTGATATAATAATTTATAACTTAATTAATAACTTACTACCGGTCTCAATTTAAAACCTATGCCTATCACTATGCAAACGTGAGAATTATTTTCGCATCAGAAAGAGCCAACCACACTTCGACCACGCTTCTTGTCATGTATAAAATGTTTAAAAAAAGCTACATGTATTCATTTCTCTTTAAAATCATCTACGTATTTCACTGTACTTGAACCAAATGGTCAGGATATACACTTCAGTATTGGAAAAATAACTGACTTCGATTTAAAATATAAGATAGAGTATTATAACTAAAAATTTAGGAATAAAATTACAAATTTTTTAAGAAAAGTCCGCATTATTTAGTTTCAGATACTCTTTATATATTTGTAATCAAGAATAGAGTAATTTACACACTACTGAAAAGTATCCTGAACATTTGAGAAGGAAAAACAATCCTATTTCACCTTCAATTTCAAAAATATTATTACACTCGACCTTCACAATAACAACCTTCGCAATATCAACCTGTTCGCAATAACAACCGAATTCCATTCACAATAGCAACCTTCATGGTTCTAAAATCTCACCTAATACCACTTCGCATGCGTTGCGCAAAACAAAACGCACTATGCTACACACATTGAAGTTATAATTTAGGTGAAAATTAGTAGAATTGCAAATTAAATTCATTTACACTCGACTTCCGCAATAGTCACCAATCCGAAACAGTTGCACCCGCAATAGTCACCAATTTTCCCTACCTCAAATTTCACATCGATTGCGCATGCGTATTGCGTATTGTGTTTTTTGCGTTAGCAACCAATCAGATGTCGATCGCAGCGCATGTGCAGTGGTATCAAGTGGCAATTGAGAGAACAGCTGAGAACAGCTGGTGACTATTGCGGAAGAAAATTGGTGACTATTGCGAAATTGTGACTATTGCGGTCGTGACTATTGCGGAAGTCGAGTGTATGTATGTAAAATGTAGGAAAAAAGTTTGAAAAGTGTGCTTTAAGATTTATTTTTTAACTTTTTTTGAGAGAGAAAATGACACTTTTCGTGGATATGCCTATATATTTTCTATTTTTACGTATTATCTATCTTATAATGGAATTTTCATTTAATTCTCTAAATTAAATTTGAAAGAGGGTGGCCATTAAAATCTGAGAATAAAATTTTAATCTCTCCAAATTTGAGCCATTGGACTTTCGACGCATTCTTCTTATGGATTCATTGTTTACTTAGTTTTAACAACGGCCATGAAAGCACACAAAATTTTTTTGACATGACTAAATTTGCATGAATTCGCATTTGTCATATTTTTCATTTATTCGAATAATTAATCATTCGACAAAATTTCTATATTAACGTATAGGCACATACCACATAACCAAAGATTTACTTGAAATCGCCATTTTGTCATAAAGTCCCCACTTTTTCGAATAATCATTTACCGAATTGTTATTGGGCATTCAAACTACCAATTCGGCAAAAGAATTTCGCGAAATTTAAAATTAGCCAATTAGAATAATTTCAAATTCGAGTGAAAAATTCTGATTGGCTAATTTTGAATTTCGCGCCATTATTCTTATGTCGGATTGGTCGGATTATACGAAATTCTAAATTAGCCAATCAGAATGATTTCGAATTCGAATGAAAAATTCTGATTGGCTAATTTTGAATTTCGCGCCATTATTCTTATGTCGGATTATACGAGATTCAAAATTCTGATTGGTTAATTTTGAATTTCGCGCCATTATTCTTATATCCGATTGTATGTACGAAATTCAAAATTAGCCAATCAGAATTCGACCATTCTGACAATTCGGAGCAGTAAACAAATACAGTGATTTGAATGAAATGAATATAATTATAGGTTATACATATGTTTATTGCGGGGAAAGTTCGAAAATATGAAAATTATGTAAAATAATAATTCAGATAAACGAAAAATGTAAAAAAATACGAATTCGTGCAAATGAAAATTAGGTTATGTAGTTATTTGAAGAAAAATCAAAGTTATGCCAAATAACAATTTGTAAAAATAAGAATTAGACAATTTGATTTTTGACAATATGAAACTTAGATTAGATGGAATTTGAGTAATATTCATGTGCCTCTTGTTGTCATCCTTATTTACGTCGAGTAGTCAACACTGGTATTGTTATTTATTTGTTAAATATGTAGAAGTATGCGTATACACTCGACTTCCGCAAATGTCACCAAATCCGAAACAGTTGCCCCCGCAATAGTCACCAATTTTCCCTACCTCAAATGTCACATCGATTGCGCATGCGTATTGCGTATTGTGTTGTTTGCGTTAGCAACCAATCAGATGTCGATCGCAGCGCATGTGCAGTGGTATCAAGTGGCAATAGAGAGAACAGCTGAGAACAGCTGGTGACTATTGCGGTGGTGACTATTACGGAAGTCAAGTGTAGATCGAAAAAAAGTACAATTTTAATATATACTTTTTGTTGTAAAGTTGTAAAATAAATATATATATAAATTTGAATTTAAACATTAAATTCTTCATTTTACATAAAAAATAATAAAATTAAGCTTTTTTCGTTCTAGCAAAATGTGGAAATTTAATTAAAAATTTTAAAATTCTAAACCCTTTTCGAAATTTAGATCAATTATAATCGCTCAATCATTTCTTTTCTTTCTCTTTTGAATTCACTCATTTAAAATATTCACCTAATGTATTTTATTTGCTTTAAACACATTTTATTTTTATATTTTGTCAGATTGTTCAACATTCGCTTTCAAAGTCGGATAATTGTGGTTCCGTAAATGCGAGTATCATGTTTACGATTAAAAAAATCTGCCTGCTTCGCGGGCACATTCTCATCGCGCGCTTCGTGCTCCGAAATATATACATGTCGCGCTCCGTGTTGCGCGCTTCACGCGCTTGTGCCCTTCGTGAAGCTTGCGCTTTACAGGACGCTTGATCATATATGTTTTTTTTTTTAATTTAATTAAATTATATATTTTGTATATATAATTTATATTTTTTAATTTTAATTTATTTTTTTTATTTTTGTAATTTATATTTTTATATATTTTTTAAAATTTAATTAAATTAAATTAAATTTAAATTAAATTAAATTACAGCTTTGAATGCAAAATTTAACTAATTTACTTAAGGTTCTATCGACCTTAAGGAGCACATTCTCATCAGGGCACTCGCGCTTCGCGCTCGATATTTGATTTAAACCTCGGGCTCCGCGCTCGGCTCTGTTTAACAATATTTTTCACGATTAAAACGAAAACTACTCATCCTTTTGAAAAATGGCCAAAGGAGAACTTGTAGATCTTTTTAAGGCGAATAATTATGTTTCTTATTATTTTCTCTGCATCTCGCGTTTTTTGGCTCAAAATTTAAATTTTCGATTTTTTAAGGAAATTCATAAAGTTGTTACGTGAATCCTATAGGGCGTTCAAAAAGAAACATTTTTCATCTTTAGACTTTTTTTCATATCGTGCGTTGTTTGGCTTCTAAATTATGTTTTCTTTCATTTTTTTGGATTTTCAAAATGTTATAAGTCTTTCAATTTTTTTTTTATCCAAAAAAGTCATTAAGAAAAATTGTTCGACTTTTTGAGTACTATGAACGTGCGTCATTAGAATTTTTAGATTAAAAAAAAAGTGGTTTCAAAATTTTTCAAAATGCTCCAACTTTTTGAATTTTTATCCAAAATGGCTGGCCAACGAACTTGACCTTCATTTTAGGGCACTAAAAGAGTATACCAAAGGACAATCCAATCTGTCAATTCTTTCGAAAGTTATCGTGCTCACAAACTAAAAATCTACAGACAGACAGACAGACAGACACATTCGTAAAAACATGTTTTTCGGGTTCAGGGGGTCCCAAAACGTGGACATTTGACAAAAACTGGGGGGGGATCAAATTTTACACAAATCTAATACCTTCTCTGATGAGAATGTAAAAAAAATATGAACTAGTAATGAAAAATTTTTCCTATTTTTTAGTGTTGAAAGATGAACCGGAGGATTTGACCCATTTGGCACCTACCGCTGGCGACGTCTGCGTTCCTCTCGACGAATCTCCTTTCTTTTCGGACTTGCTGGACGAATTTATTCTTGAAAGTGAAAGCTACTGTCCACTTTTGAGTCCAGGACTACAGACAGAACTGCCTGTTGACGATTTTGGGGATTCTGGTCTCAGAAATACGGAAAAATCTATTCTTGAGGACTCCCTAAAAAGCAAGAATCTCGATGTCTCACTTCCAGATCGTGATCCTTTTATTTATCGAGACTCTTCTAGTCGAGGGAGTGATAACACTGAACTTCACTCGCCAACTCAAAGCAGGGTAATTTTTTATTTTCGGGACTAGATTATTAAGACGACTGAAAAATTACGAAAAATGTTATAAATTTACTCTCCATCACTCGTGAAATCACTTAAAATTTCTTAAAATACTAATAAATCTCACGAATGTACTTATTTAAAAAATTGTTATTTAAAGAGTCTAAAATTGTTGAATTTCAAATTTAAATCGTGTAATTTTATATTTTTTTGTATTTAAATATTGTTAAATTCGAATTTTTAGTCAAATTTTTAGTTAGAAATTTAACAGTATTGATGTATAAGAAATATTTTTTCTGTCGAGAGTTTTCTAATTTTAATTTAATTACCGCGAAAGATTTTTGTAAACCAGGAATCTTTTTTTAGTTTTTAGTGGTCAAACCTTGATTCTTTTAAATTTCAATTGCTTGCATTTTTGTAATTTATATTACCGTCATCACATATTAAACCATCCTTTTATTTACATCTAAATTCTTAATTTCATTTTCAGAGTCCGGAACGAAGTATAGATTCACTTTGTAGTCCAAATGGAAGTGGCAACGGCTTTTCGGAAGACGAAATGCTGATGCTGAGTATAACCGACGTGATGGCAAATGACGAGTTGGCTCTTAGAGCTCCGTACATCCCGATGTCTGATCAGGATGAAGCACTAGATTTACTTATAAATAACGATATGGTCATGTGGGGTCCGACACAGTTAAACGATAAAAAATCGAAATGGTAAGAATTTTTAAGAGAAGTTTCAGTTTATTTTTCATATATAAGTTATTCAATTTTATTTCATTGAGACACTGTGTCAATCAGATCTTTAGAAAGTAAACAAGGAATTCATTTGTTAATTTCTCTTTGAAATTTTACTTTATCGAAAGTTTTTGATGTCTTATTTCAGGATCAATGATCTGGAGGAAGAAAAAAAGAATTCCAGTCTGGCTCAACTATTAAAAAATGAGTCGAGTGGGAAGAAATTCGAAGACCACGGCGGAGGATTCGTCAATCCTGCACAAGTTCTCGGCCAAATTCGAACCAGAGGTGAGTATTGTAATTAATTAGATTTTATCGGAATTTGATGGCTTTATGGTTAGATGATTTTTAATTGCGATTACAAATCTGAGTCTTTATAGTTTTTCAGACAGGGTGTTTAGTGGTCAGAAAAGCCGGGGAATTTTAAATTTGGGCTTCTCTGGATACCCTGTTTAAATTAACATCTAGATGTTTTTTTTTTATTTCCTCTTTTTAAAAGTCTTGGTGTCTTGGGTTCAAATTTTAATCTCAAAATTAATTAATTAATTAATTTAATCTCTTCATTTTACTCACCAAATATTAGAATTAGATATCTTTTCGCTCTGTAGGTGTACTCTGTTTTGAACTAGAAGTATGGCTACAAAAAATGTCTAATTTAAATATTTTATGCGTAAAACGAAACTGAAATTTTGAAGTTAGATTTTGAACTTTTTATTTTTCATAAAGAGTATTAAAAATAAACGTTTTTTGGCTTTATGTGCATACTTTAATTTTGAAAAAAAGTCAACCCACAGAGCTAAAAAAATACCTAATTTGTTGTGTAAAATTATCGAGCTTTCAACTTCGATAGATTCCGAATCTGAGTTCCAGAATCCTAAAGCCTGAAAATTTCACCTAATGACTGACAATTTGATTTCCCTAGGCAAAGATCTCGATTCGGATCGCCTTTCCAGCGAGCGATCAAACAAACGAGTCCACGTATGCTCAGTGAAGCCGTCAAACGAATACAAACGCATAAAATGCGATCAGAGTGACAGCATGGAGGTCCCCGTTAATGTAATTTCTGGCCTGCAAGAAGGAAGCCAGCTTCTCCAACGTCTCGTTACCTCGGACGGTTCTAAAAGTTGGCAAAACCAGTTGGAAACGAGGGTTCAAAACAGTAAGGATGCTGTAAGCGTAGGTGGTGTTAGTGACGGTGGTGGTGGGATTCTTTGTGGAGACGTTGATTGTGGCCATGACGATAACGGTGGTAATCGCGTCAAATTTGGAAAGGGGACTGGGTCCAAAATAGCCTCATCGCAACAGTCCAACAGCGTTCTTATGAACCTTCTGGTCTCCGGATGCGACGTGAGTGCCGGCTATGTATGCCTAGCGAAGCCGAAACCTTCCAAAGGCATCGCGAGCAAGTGAACCATCTATTTATTCCGCGACGGGATCAAATTCATTTAACTGAAACTTTGAAAATTCAGGAGAATTTTAGAAACCAGAACTGAGCGATTCTTCCCGAATGCGCTAGAGTTCTATAAAGTTAAATAAAGTCGTTTCACTTTCTCGTCCGGAAAACGAGAAGGCTGAAAGCAGACGAAAGTTGTCTGAGCGAATGAGAATCGATGAACGACTCGACTTGGAAAATCTTCTCTTTCTTTTTTTTTAGGAGGAAATATCGAGTTTCTGAGATTTAAAATTTTATTTTGATATGATGAGTTTTGAGATTTAGTTAGAGTCGATGGAATTTAAGTTTGAGGCAGTTTGAGGAATTCGAATTTGGAGTTCTCCGAAAGATTCTAATTTCTTGAATGCTTCTCTGAATTAAAAGGAATTAAATGTGCATCTTGTAGAATTTTTAAAGGATTCTTTTCAAGGGTTTTAAACGATTTCTTTCGGTTTTTCGAAGAGCGCTTTTCAATTTAAAGGTTTTTAAAATTTGGAATTGTTCCGAGTTGAAACGATATTAAATTCCTTCTAAATTCGAAGGCTGTTAAAAAATGGGAATTTCAAGGCTTGTAATTGTGATTTATAAAACTTTCCAGTTTTTCGTATTTGAAATTTTCAAATTTGGATTGCGTTTCAATTCGAATTTTTTTGAATATAATCTTTAAAAGAAGTTCTCAAAGGTTACTTCCAAATTGAAAATATTAAAAATATGGAAATAGTTTTAAATTTGTTCTTTATAAATTTAATTATGGAAACTATTACAAATTGTACCTGAATCTAAATACCCAAAATTTTTCAAGTAAAGTCTCGATTGACGACCGTCGTGTGACTAATTGTGTAAATAGCATTTTGGTCTACTTTTTCGAATCAAGAGCGTAGTTTTAGGTGAAAGTAGTGAATGCAAAATAGAGTTAGGAATCGATCATTTTAGATCTTCTCTTGGATCGTAAAAAAATATTTATCAAGATCTGAGGTGGAAATTGAAATATTAAAAAATTAAAAATTCTATAAAAAATTAATTCCGAAAGCTGATTGAGGCTGAAATTAGTCATCATTTTCTAGTCTATATTTTTGGAAAAATGTTTATATTCAATTTCATATCTTATCAAAAAAATTAAATTATATTTATTTAGTAACCTAATCAATTGTCTAATTTGTAATAATTATTTTTAACTATAAAAACATTATTTTCTAAAAGAAAAGTGATGGCTATCTCAGTTTTAGAAAGATCGTGTTTTCGTGGTTAATTGGCAAGGGCCAAAGATTTGTGTGTAATTGTGAAGCGAACATAATTTAAAAAAGATGTATGATATTCCTTATAAGTGTGTTGCATTGGTGTAGATGTAATTTCCTATGAGTGATCGATAAATCGAGGATAAAGGGAAGAAGTAGAGTTTCAATTTGTTTTAACCAGGGTAAACAAAAAAAAAACTATTAACAATTATTTACATAAAGAATGAATTTGAAATTGCTTGAAGTCTTAAAAAATCTAAGGTTTTATTTCTCCCTGACTTTGAAATAAAAAAATAGATCATAAACGATCGACCGCGCACTGCTAGTTTCATTAACGCATTTAATGCAAAAAGATAAACATCAGCGTTACAAATTACAAATTACAACGAAATAGAATATTTAATAGGCCAGGATTGTCAGTTTCAAAAAAAAAAGTTTTACATTTTTGCAGAAATATTTCCCAAGGAAATTATTTTTGATTTAAGCTAGTCAAAAAATTCTTTTTCAGGGCTTAAATCTTAAAAGATGTTTCAAATATTGTTTTCCAGAAATTGATCAATTTCTGAGCTTAACAAAATGAAAACTGACATTCCTGTGGAATTCAGTCCCGACTCGAAAGCTCTAAACTGCCATAAGTCAGTGTGCGGTTGAAAAATAAATATTCGACAGAATCGAGAAGGGATCGGGAGATTCAGAATTAAATCTCCAAAGTTTAAAAATCGAGTCTAGTTTTTTGAAAAATTTTGTTGAGTTTTGATAAGAAATTTTTAGTTATTTTGTCTAGAGTTCGAAAATTTGAAACTTTCGAGGAACGACCCGAATCTGTCGAATCGGATTAGCCGTTCCGCTCTCTGAGATGATGTATATATTTTATTGTTGATCAACCGTTATTGAAATATATTGAAAATGATCACCGAAACTACCAGGTCTGCTGCGTTTCAATTCCTTTCTCAAAAGCCATTCCTCCCGATCCTTGGAGAAAGTAGAAAAGCGCTTGTTAATTATTTTAATTTTATGCCTTCATTTTTCCAATTATTTAATTTTATTCTCGATTCTAGTCGATAAGAGTTAAAATTTCAATTGTCGAAGTGAGCTGAGCGTGATTACTTTCTCCCTTTCAATTGTAGTTCAGTTTCTTGAAATCGGAATGCTTTTCATTTTCATTTGATCATTAAGCTTCATTTCATCGGGGAAAGAGAAGATAAAAGAAGAAAGACTGAGAAAGAAAAAAATATTTTATTTTGAGCAATTTTAAGAAGCATTTTTTAAGATTCGAGCATCGAACTGACTTTTTCCTTCTCCTCTTCTTCACTCGCTTCCTCGAGAAATGCAGCAGCTTTTCGAAAAGTTAAAATTCGAAGTGATGGAACTTCTGCCATCACACAATGTTAAGTAATTTCCTTTAAAGTAGATAAGTTTTATATTGTGTGTGTCGCTCGTTGCCTTGGAAGGTTTCGTTTATTTTTTTAGGAGCACCAAAAATGCGAAAAATTGATTGTTTAAGCTTTTTTTGTTTTTACAAATATTTTTTTCTTCGAAGTCGGAGGCTTTTCATTTTTAAGGTTTTCAAATTAAGATTGCTTCTGAATTCAAAGAATTAAAAATTTTGTTTATTGAAAATTGATTGCTTGTGCATTTAGAACTTTTCAAAATGCTTGAATAGGATGCTTTTAATAATTGACAATTTTAAGTTTTATAATTTTTAATTAGAAACCTTATAAATTTTTTTAATTTGAGTAATTTCAAATGTAAATTGCTTCCAAATTTAAAGACTTTTCAATTTCTTTTATTTCAAACAGATTACTTCCAAATTTAAAGTTTTAAATTTAGATCTTTGAAAATTTGGAATTTGTATAAAAATTTAAACAGTTAGAGCATTTTCAAAATTTTTTAGAACAATTTTTTTTTAAAGATTTAAGCATTTTTTGGTAGAAGACATAGTTTGTTTTTTAAGTATAGAAACTAGTAAATATAGGAATATTTTTAATTTAAGTTTTGAGCCAAATGACGCGAGATAAAAAAAACAATCAAAAGAGTAACAGTGATAAAGCCTACGAATGATCAGCTTTGTGAATTTTGGTCTTTTTCTTATTCAAAAACGTTTTAATTTAAACTTACTCAACTTCAATTTATAACTGATTGATATATTTCCAAAATTTGATTTTTTCCTTTATCAATTTTTCGCATTTTCTTTGAATAAAATTATGATGTGAAATTTGATGCAATATGAATTATATTCCACAAAGTGTCATATCTTTTCCTAAATAAAAATCGAAATGATTGCTAATTTTTTTCCAATTTTTTTCAGGTGATAATGCAGCCTTCAGAAATTTTAGTTCCTCATTTGTTAGAAAGAAACAAGAAGCTTTCGTTGGCAAATTTAAATCTAGAGGAAATGCAAACTAGTCCTGAGTGGTCACCCGAAAATTCATCTTTGGAACAACCAACTTCAAATTCAAAAAGTCAGGATTCTAATTCAATGAATAGAGCTTGGCCAACTGTGATGACGACATGTTTTGATACTCTGCCTTTCGATGTTTCCACCCATTTTCAGGAATCTGATCATCTACCGTTGGATCAGTGGCAACAAGAAACAAATATTGATTTGAAATGGAAATATTAATTAATTTATATTTCGATATGGCGATTGTAATAAAAAATTATAAATATTGGTGACCATGAGGCTTAATCTCTTCACGCGAAGAAGGACAATATAAATAGTAAATAGTATCAAAAGCGTGGCTGGCTTTCAGTTTTTATTTTTAATTAGTTTTAATTATCTTTATTTAGTTTTTAGAATTTTATACTTTATACTAATCTATATAAAGAAATATGAATAAATAATTATAGTAATAAAACTAAATAATTTTATACGTTATCCATAAAACAAATTTCTAAACAAATATCCAGTTTTAATTTTGGTTGAGTTAAATCAAGAGATCCAATTTTGAGATAATAACTTGAATATTTATATATGTATTACAATATACATATTTGCACATTCTCAATTCTTCTTTTTCGTAATATTCATTTATTACTACACTCTTTAGCATATATTTCACATATAAATTCACAAATAATTAAAATTTCAATAAATTAAGAAAGATTATAAAAGCTCAACATGATTAAAATGAATAAAAACAAACCTTCTGTACAATCAAAGAAAAAACATTTGTCAAGAAGTGAGGAAAATAAAGTTACATCAAAGAAACGAAAATATCATACCCGCTCTACCCGTAAGTATTAATTTTTACCATTACCTATTTCATTGTTGTGTTTTTTTTTTCCTTTTTTACAACAGCTTTAGAATATTAAATTAAATTTTTATTTTTGAACATCTTATCTCATCGATAAAAGATTTTATCTCAAGAAGCAGAAAATTGGAAGCAACGAGCCTTTATCACAATTTGCATAATATGTACAAGGCATTCGAAGTTTATGGCTCAGAAAAATTTGCGAAAAAACATTTTTATAGTTTCCTGTAAAGTAATCCTTGGTGATCCTGAAAATAAAGTGTCTAATCCTGAAAAATACTGTGTTCTTCATTTATCTCTAACCCCTTCTCTAACCACTAATAAGATAAAGTAATGAAATTTTTTTATTTTAAAATACTTTTTTATTAACTACAAAGAATTTAAATATTCATTACATTATAGCTTTTTTTGTTATCCTTAAATTATGAAAGGTTTTTAATTAACCTCAAAAAAGCATAGCTGAAAGTTACGAACTCACATTTTCTTGAAGAGATCGAATAAACAGGAAAATTAAGCCTGATGTATCAGGAGAATAGAATACGCGAAGAGGTGGCACAATGTTACATACTCAGGCACGCATGCGTCGAACTTAACGCGAAAATTCAAATTTGTATTTAGCATTTTAAACTACGAATACCTCCTCGCGCATTCTATGCTCCTGATACAATTGCCTGGTATTTGCGCCGGCCTTAATGCCGAATAAAGTCAAACAAACACGTATTTTCAGAGGATTTTCTGACTGGCGCATCAGGAGAATAGAATGTGCGAAGAGGTATCCGAAGCAACAGTCGCCGCGCATACGCATTAAATGTAAACTACGAATACCTCCTCGCATATTCTATTCTCCTGATACTATTGTCTGCTCTTTGCATCTCGGTTCTACTATCGAATAAACTCGAAAATTCTGTTTGAAGTATTAGGCGAACATGAGAGCCGAGGAGGTGAATGAAATATTTTTAATTTTGAGGTTAAGTTAAAATTTGAATGAAATGATTTACTAAAAATTAAAGATAACTGAAATATTAATTATATTGTTTTTTTCTGGTATCACTAAGTTAAAAATATTTGGAAATAACTTTAAAAAAGTGTAGCTTTGCAAATCAAAATAATGTAAAATATAAAATAGAATCTTTTGCATCATGAATGAAAGAATGAATGATTGAACTTGATGGATGATGGTAAATAAGGAAAATAATAAAAACTCCAGTTTTTGAATCTAGGATAACTTAATTTTATTTTAATGTACAATCAACAGAATATATATTTATATATTTATATTTGTAAGATCGCATTGTAATATACATTTAGAGACGCTAAACAGATGTCTAGGAAATCCGATATTCCTCCACGTCAAAAACCGAGCGATTATATAATTATAATTACGCCGATTATCTTCTTCGGTTTGTGACTCGCTCATTTCCTCCTCCTAATTCCTCCGCTGCCTCATTATTATACAAATAAAAGGATAACAATTTTCAGAAGATAATCATGACTTGAAGTGTGCGTTACAGGCTTCTGTGGCAAAACAGACCAAAAGCTTTTTCCCTCGTTCTCTTCTTTCTTTATCTCTCACAACTTTCGAAACGCAGAAAAAATCAAGAGGAGGAATACTTCAGTAAAAGAGCCTTCGGATTAAAAATAAATTTACAAACAGAATTTGTTTTAAAATAAATAAAATGTTTTTCCCAATTTTAATTCAAGGACTCTTTTACGAGAAAGTTCACTGCAAATAATAAAATGTCTCCACTATTGCATTCTTGATTTGCACGTCTATTAATCTTTCAGCTTTCGAGTTTTCAGCTTGAAGCTTCATCTCGTTTTCTTTTTTTTTTCTTGAGTATTGAGATTATTTTCAATATATAATATTTAATGCAATCGTGTCTACTAACGCAGTGCAATTCTACTAGGTTTCTTATTTTTTATGCACGATCGAATATACCTGCTCGATTCGCGACAAAATGGTACTTATTTGCCAATAAAAGACACGCTCCTTGATATTATTTGAATCAATATATTGCAAAAATTACTGAAAAATACTTTAGGCTATGCTAACGCAGCTAGTCAATTTAATTTAAATTGTATGTAAATTGAATATAGTAATTATTATAATTATACAATATAATTCAATCGAGACTCGTGGACTAATAAGCCATTCGCCGACAGAGATTTTTATTTAAATCGAAGTGCTTAAATGAAAACGCCCTTTCTGATTTATACTGATTGTATTCCTTCCGAATTCAAAAGATTTCATATTTTTAAAACAATATAAAAATTTGAAAACTTGAATTCAGAGCTTTCGAATTTCTGATTGACATCAGAAATTTACAGGTACTCGTCTTTCCATCCAAAAAAGGAAAATTCGGTTCGCAAATTCTCGCTCGATTCACAAACTCTAAGTTTAACTTTAAATAACATTTTTCCTGTTCCCTGTTGAGCGGATTTCTAACAATGCGAATCGAAAATTCCATTTTAAGCGAGAAGTACTATTTTACATAATCATTTGAAAAAAAATATCATTGGTCATTTTCATTTTCATTTTCAATTAATTAAGTTTTCTACAATCTCGTTGCGATGCTCATCTTCCACAAGACATGATAACAAACGATTTCATTTCATTTCTAACTAGATTGATATCCACCAAACACTTTTTGTTTTAACACTTAAGACTATTAAATAAAATATAAAAGATCATAATTTAAAAGCTAAGAATTCTGAATTCTATATAAGATTAGCAATCTAATTTTGCAATACAATGAGAATTAATATATGTTTTTATAATTAAGATTCTAATTTAGAATGTTTTTGCAAAGCTGATCTTGTTCCCAGATTTTGTTTTTAGAAGCTTTGTAGTTAAAAACTAATTGCAAAATTCGCATTTTTTAATTTATAAGTTATAATTTTTTTAGGATTTAAAATTTAACAAATTGGGGTCTAGTTTCGTCCCAGCGATGAGCATCGCGTTTTTACACTCTTTACTAAGTTGTCCTGAGTAACCGACAAAAAAAAACGTCTTCACTTTTCGATATCACACATTATCGCCATCGTTTGCATCCACCAAGAGACAATTTTTGAGAGTAGAATGCTTAAAAACCTATTGGCACTTATGCAAATTTACCATCGAAAACTATCTACAGGCTTTTTGTTGTAATTTTTGAGTGATTTCAAATTTAAATCTTTAAAATTTGCTTCATTTTTCACTGATAAGTCTAATAATTTATCATTTTAAGATTTGGAAGAGATGCAAAATGAAAACGTTTAAAATGGAATTAGCAGATTCAGTTTGAAAGTACAAAAAAAAAAAAAAAAAAAAAAAATCGAAGCATAAAGATTGCAAATTAGATTTAAATTCGGAATATAGCTTTTAAAGAATGATAAAATTTGATCTTATTCATAAATTATAAACTAGATTTTGAATAATTTTCGCTGTTAAATTTGCAAACAATTTAAGTAGCGAGATGTACAGAAATAGATTGTAAAAATAACAATACAAGAATCTCTAAAGTAGCTTCGTGCTTTCGACTTTGACTTTTGTGAATATCTAGGGTATAGTGCCAATAGCTTTTTTTACAGGGTTGACGCTTTTCCTTGACACATAGCCGACTCTCACTATCGTTTCTAGGATTTGTCTACAGTACATGTACAAGCTTTGTGTAAATACAGTAATATACAAGTTTTTTTTTCTTTCTTGGAGTTAAACCTTACTGTGACCTGTGAAATTTGTATCAATACAAATTCACAAGCTCGCGGGTATAGACCTACGCTACAGTGAGTCGAGTACAACTTTGGACGATACTCTTAGTTTTGCTACTGACTTCCAGTTTCTCATTTGAAAATTTTCAATTTCATTTACAAAACTAAAAAAAAAATCTAATTCAAAGCTTCGAAATCTACAAGTTTCAGAGTCTTTTGTTCATGATTTAAAACTAAAATTACAGGTACTATTCAGCAAAAATTTCTCAAATTTGAAGCCTTAAAAATTCGAAGTATTTTAAATTAGACTCTTTTAACTTTAACTTAAAATTAAAAATGAATTTCGAAAGTCGATAGCAAAAATGTAGAGTCCAGAGGTAAAACTCTCTTCGATTGACACTCCTTTCTTCTACTGACTTTTTACAATTGCCGCTCTGCTCTACAATTCGTAGAAGAGATATAATACCTACGAAACTAAAATTCGAGGTTAACAAACGAAAAAGAGATTCATGAAAAGTTAAAAAGTCGAACAAAACCGTTACTTTATACCCCATCTTTTCATTCTCATTTTAACGATGTAATAAATTATTATGTAAAAACCTAGTTTTTTTTAAACCTCAACACAATTTGTCGGTGTAAATGTCCATTGTAGGAATCGCAGACAAAATTCTAAAATTCTACACGCGTCCCCCTAACTCTTTAAATTTAAATTGAAATTTAACAAGCCTATCAAATTCGTCTTACAAAGCGCCCCGTATACAATTGACGAATCATTCCGGGATCGAAAATTCCTCAAGACGAGAGATGGAAACAAAGTGATGTCACTGTTCTGATTTTTAATACATTAGATTTTACATTTAGCTCTTAAGGATATTTAATCTAAATTCGAACCTCAACATTCAATCTCTCCATTTTACTTCACAATTCTACTCAAAAAATTAGTGCTGTCACAAAGCAAAAAATATCTAATTATAATAATTGTTAAGTAAAACGAAGAGATCGATTTTTGAGATTAGAATTGGGATCCAATCCCTTTAATCTTTCACAATTACTACTTACAATATAAAAAAAGCTTGTTTAATTTTACTTTTTAATTTTACTTTTACTTTAATTTTTCGGATTAAAAATTAGAGAAACTAAAATTAGAAGAGTGCAAATATTCAGCTTAAGCTCGGAAAAATTGAATAAATTTTGCAGAGCTCTAATTATAATTATAATTAAATTTCATCCAAGCTTTTTTGAAAGTGTAGCTTTGGAAAATTTTGACTCAGAATTAAGTGATGATCACTTGACGCTATGCGTACTTAATAATCGTTGTTCACCGACAATGGTTTTTAATTAACGAGATCTAAAATATTACAAGACCTTCTCGTTTCACAAACCTACAAGATCTTAAAATCCAAAACTTATCTAAAGGGACCGAAGATTAATGCCTTAAATCCTTCGTCCCGAATCCGGGTTTCACTCGAAACTAAGTGTCTTAGAAAAATAGAGTATTTTTGAAAAAATCGATGTTTCTCAAAATTTACGTACATTAGAGAAAAAAAATGGGTTTTTGTTTCTCAAGTGCAGTGAAGCTTGAAACTAGAAATTTGGGTATGAAATTGGATTCGGAACGATTGGAAATCTAGCTTTGAATAAACTTGATTCGAGGGAACTGTTTAAATTTGATAGATAAAGCCTGATAAAAATAACATAGAAAACAGAATTTATTTTTGGGATCAAGTGCGACCAGCGCAGAATCGATCGAGAAAATAGGATTAATTGACTGGTGAAATAGAATTTGAGAAATGGCTTTTTTGTATTTAAGCAGTTCTTCGAATCTCTGAATATTTGCGAGCACATTTTCTCTGTTTTTAATTTTTATTCTCGAATTTATTGGATGTAGATGTGTATGGAGAAGAAAAAGAGGGCATTTTGATGATAATGGTCGAGTTAAGAAGTGTTTGAGAAAACTCGAGACAATGCACCAGCAAATAATGAAGTAGGTAACTAGTAAGTAAATATGCAAATAGCACGTAAGTGGAGAGATAGACACTGAGAGGGTAAGTAAGTATAAGGGACGGTAATGGAAACCAATGGGATGTAAGTAGTAGCAGCCTAAAAGGCTCTGACGAATTATTATTTTTGCTTGGAAGATTCCTTATTTGAGCAGCTGATGGGCTCGCTCGTTCGCTACTGATATCCTTGTCTCATTCGATTCGCCCTGAAAAAACAGAAAGCAAATTGTCAGAAAACGAAAAAATTGTTAAAAATATAAAAATAAAGTTAAATTGTCAATTAACTCTTAAGATATTCTCTGAAAAAAAAAAATTTAAGCTCAAAGAATCAGTATCAATGACTTAAGCCATTTTGTCATTCTAATCTTTCTGCTGCCTCAGAAAAAAAAAATTGATAAGATAAATCCCTCTTTGGATTCTCAGATAAGCAAAGTCACATTCTTGCACGAATTAATTTCTTTACTAATATTTCACAGAAATTCCAAACAAATTCCACTTTTTAAATATAATATTATCCCCAGAATTTTCAAAAGAAATGAAAACTTACATTCTGAAATTTTCCTACTCTTTTATTTACGGACAAAAGAAATTGGATGTAATTTTATCTGAGTCAGGACTGGAAACCTCGATCTTTATGTAAATGAAAAAATGAGAATAAATGTTTGTGAAATGTCAAAAGCGTCTATCTATCATAATAGTTGAAATACATCTATGCAAATTTATTCATGAGAGCAAAAAGGGGAAAAAGTTGAGGTTGTCAATACAGTTTAAATTCCAGAAATTGAGCAGTCGATGCAGATTTTTTTTATCTCAAAAGTAAAAAATTCCTTAGATGAGAAATAATTTCTTCAATGAAAAATTTTTATTTCTTAATCCAATTTTTAGGGATTTTAGATCCAAATTCTAACTTCAAAATTAAATTACCCATTTTCAAAATTAATCTCAAAACTCAATCTCTTCATTTTATTCAAAATTGTTCCGAATTTACGTAAATTCATATTTAAAAGTGGAGCAAAGTTGATAAGGAGTACAGTCTTATAATATATTTAAATTGTCTTTATTTTTGGACTGAGTAGGTTTTTTTATGTAGAACATAATATTGATAAGCCAAAGTTCCTTGGGAATCTCGAAATAAAAGAGAAAATCTATTATGGAACTGACCTTGCGATTGATCCTATCAATCTGACGATTCTGGTTCTCCAACTCGCTTCCCATATCGATCGCCATATTTCTCAGGTTACCGATCATCGTGTTCACCTGGCCCATATTTTCCTCCATTTCTCCTTCGCGAGCATCTCCGGTGATTTTGGCAATATAACCACCCTGGGGTCCAAGGCCATTGCGTTCGTCCATCACTCGAGTGGGTTGATTGTTCACCACCTTTCCGTCGTCATTTCCTTTCCACGTGCCTTCATCTTCTTTAAAACTGGCACCCCTTTAAAGAAAAAAAAAACAGTTAATTTCAAAATATACCTTTTTCATTTTTTAAAACAAATTTTGTGAGGCTAATAGACTTTTTTTTACCACATTTCGTTGTTAAATACAATTTTACCACAATTCGTTGTTAAATAAAATAAATAAAATAAATATATTAAAGATTTTAGAATTTCAAGTCTGAGGTTTATTGAACCTTATGGCGACACATTATACCTCATAATGTCTTATTATTTTATGGTCTCCAAATATGTAGTAGATACAATAAACAAATAAATCAATTTCAATATCTCTTCTAATGGATTAGATTTTATTAGTAAATTTTAGTAAAATGAAAATGAAAATCTACAATAATAAACTCGACCCTTTTTCTATATTTCATTCTCGAATCGCTAAAACCTGCATGGAGTCCAGATGTTGCTTTATGATAAATATAAAGTGCTTGAATTCATCTCCCGTTTCGCTGTGCTAAGAGCAAAAAGTCTGCTCTTCTATTTTAAGCTTCAATATTATTCTCACAAAATAAAGAACTGAAAATTATTCTCTCAAATTATTTCTGATTTTCAACCTTTGAATTCTTACAGAAAATTTTTTAATGATTTTTGTTCCAGAATTTTGAACAAATTTTCTATTATTAAATAAAATCAAGCTTTCTTAGTTCCTAATACTAATCAAATAAATATAATCGCTATAGGCTTTTTTCCTGACTTTCACTTAAGTAAAAACATTATTTTTCCATTAAGACGATTGCTCTCAAGAAAGAAGTAGTTATTCAATTAAAATAGAATTTTTCTTTTTTAAGAACTTTTTTTTATTGAATAGAAATTAAAATTTAACTTACTAATTTTATTTTTTCAATTCTTTGAAAGTCCATGAAATTTTTTTTAAATACTTAAAATTTTTTTAAATCCTTTAAAATTATTATTTTACGAGTAAATAGGTAAAATATATTGGTAAAATCATTTCTTCTACATGCCCTTAAAATGTGTGGATTTTTTAATCAATTTGTATAAAAGAAATGTAAAATTTTCATACTTATTACAAGGAAGAACACAAATGCCACAGCATTTTTCCATCCCCGTCAAGTTTTTCTCAGCTTCACGCATGTCAGCATTGATCTGGTCCATTCCCTCCTCAATCCGGTCCAATTGTTCTGTTTATGTCAAAAAATAATTTTAGTAAAAATTTTGAAAAACGAGCTTGTGGAAACCAAAGGACTTTTTGGAAACACATAGAAAAAAAACTAGGGACGATGATTGATAATAAAGTTCAACATTTAACATACAATAGTCGAGTAGTTTCCACATCGCCAAGATTTTTCACAATCTAGATTTTTTCAGAATTCTAGATTTTTCACAGTTCTAAAATTTTCAACAATTTAAAGGCTGATTTTTAAATAGTTTTGTATTTGCAAAAGGTCTTTTGACCAAAACTAGAAAATCATTTTTATTTTAATATTTCAAGTCAGAATTGTTATTCGATATCTAGAATTAAATTTAGTTTTTCAATCGGTAGTAGTTTTCAAATAAATTTTTTTATATTTTTACTTCAACAATAATGACGTGAAATAATCTTTCGTTTTTAATTCAAATTACCTTTTGCGAATCGAATACGATTCGTGCAAAGTACCAGAAACCAAGTCTTCGTTATTTCATGATAAATTGTTAATTATAAATTTCATTTGATATAGACTTAATGAGAATTTCCCTTGCACTCTCAAATTCACACATTTTCGTTATTGTCGGAATGTCTCATAAATTTATTACTACGTAGAACAAGAGATCAAATCTAATAAAATATAAATTAATTTTGAACATTTATCTCTAATGCTAGTATTTTAATTTTTAATGAATTTCTGCACTTAATTTCATACAATTTATATAATTTAATAGCGAATTTATCTTTAGAATAAAAAATAAAATTTGAACAAGTTCAAAGTAAAAATGCAAAAGCCATTTATACAGGAAAAAATTTACGTTGAAAGCAGATTTACTAGAAACTATGAAAATAATATTTCTCTGACTCTTCTTCTTGAACAATGAGATTCCTTGAAACAATTCTCGTACACATCCGCACAAAAAAGACATACGTGCAACATTCAAAAACAATCATACAATCATGCGAACACCCACACAGACACACTCAGATGTTCAAGGCAAATCATGTTTTTTGTTAACAATTTAAACATTTTTAGAACTTTTAAAAAGAGACAAATATGACAAAGATTAATGAATTGAAGAAGGCACAATACACCTAATAATTACAAATTTAGAAATAAATAAACATAGAAGTTGAAGAATTTTTAAAGAGAACCAAAAAGATTAACAGTAAAAAATTAAAAAAACAATGGTTTCTGGTCTTTTGCACGAAGTACGATTGTGTCCTGATTTTTGTAGCGTAGCTAGAATGCGTTTGTTTAGTAGAAAATTGCGGTAAAGTTGACAAGAAGGAGGTGGCGAGTCGAAATTAGACCGGCGTGGTCAAAGTTGGTTTTCATTTTTTTACAATTGTCAATGAACTGTATATTACAAATAAAATTTTTTAAAAACAAGGACCATATCCTTCTAGTTCAGAGTATTTTCAATAAAAGATTCCTCAGGGAAAATTTAGAAGGTGAAAGATATTTGTATTATGCTAGGAAAAATAATTTAAATAAAATCCCTTCAAAATAAACACTGTGGAACAAAAATGGTTGAAATAAGAATTTTTGAATTAATTTAATTGATTTTCAATTTTTATAGGCTTCAAATTGACAGTAAATAATGTTCTTTGCTATTTTGACTATAAAAAATTTCCCCTACAAATATCTTCATCCCAAATACCAAATCTCCCTCAGTAACTTTTTTTTAAAAATAAATAAATAATTTTTCTCGAAATCCAAGAAAATAAAAATTCTTTTTATATACTTTTGGACCAAAAGAAAGAACTTGGACCACGCGTGTTGAGGTTGAAGATTTGCAGAGGGAGGGTTTAATCTGATGAGCGTTGGCCATTAAGGTGTCAGTGAAAATGATTAGTAATTAGTTAGTAGTATTCAGTAATTAGTAATTGAGGTTCAGTAAAAAGGATTTTGAGTAGATTTGCTCCGTACGTACATTTAAAATGTAAGGAGAATAAGAAGAGCTCCGGTCGGTGTCCCCCGACTGGGTTTCGGTTTTTCAATTTTCGTTTTTCATTGGCCTCGGGACCAACTTGAACTTGAACTTGACTTACGTACTTGCTTTTGTGTTCACGTGTGTGTACGTATGTGTCGGCGAGGTGGGTTTTTCGTACGAGCTCGCTCGAGCTGCTTGTGTCGGAAATCTAATGATTATCGTTTTTTTCTTTTAAATTTACAATAATTATTTAAGCTAGCTAGATAGATGGCTTACCGCCTTGTTCGTCCAGCATAACGAGGCTTTTCATCCCGACCTCATGGCTCTAAACAGGCAACCGATCAATGAGAGGCACATCAGAAATTATTCAGAAAACCACCGAGCCAAATTCAAATAAAAGCTCATCGATCCAGGAATTTCCAATCATCTCCTCCCATTTTTCATTCTACACTTTATTCCAACAGCATTTTTAATTGACTTCAGACTTTTCAAGTCGAGGAGTTTATTTTGGAAAGGAATATTCCGAGGGGTTGATAACTCGAATTTTTATTTCAAGAGATTTAACTGTTTTAAGGGATCTAAAAATATTTTTAGGAATTTTAAGGGCATGTGGCAATTATCATATGAGCAAATTCGGATCACGAAGTTTCTCTAGGGAATCTTAAAGGTTGTCGTGGAATTTAAGGGAATTTAAAAGAATTTTAGTAATTTTACAGGGTTTTGTAAAACTTTAAGGAATTTCCTGGAACTTCAAATTGTGTGGATATTAAAATTGAATTAAATGAGATTTGCAAATTTCAGTTATTTTTTTATTTTAAGGAATTCAAAGTTTTTATTGCTTCTTAATTCAAAACTGTCGATATTTGTATTCATTTTTAATCTGAATATTTAAAAAATGGGAATATTCTTTAATTTGAAAACTTTTAAATTTGAATTTGAATAAACTAAATGTTAAGTTTAAATAAAACTTCTTTAGAAAAAAGCCCTTGAGCATTTGATTTAAAAAGTAAGTTAATTTGATTTAATTGAAATAATATAGATAATTTAAATTCCAAAATTAGGGTAAGGTTTCGAATTTTGATTCGTTGGAATAAAAAGGAGATGAGAGTCAATCCTGGGACCGAAGAAGCTAAAATATTCATCTAGCGTTGTTCGTACGCAGCACACAACCCTGGCAATAAATTAGTCCACGGAAGATGAGAGGATTAAAATGGTTATACGTCGATGTAAATCGATGTAATCACTAAAATGGACCATCTCGTAAATTGCATACAATGATAACAATGAAATAGACCTTTACGAGCTTTACTAGCTCTCAACACACAACAAAATGATGGTCAATATCTTGAAATTATAATCTACTATTGATATTTCTAATAATTAAAATTTGATTCATTTTAATTCATTTTGATTCCTGCGTTTCCACCACAAAATCCCAAATTGAAAATTAAATTTTTATTAAAAATATTTTTCCTTGAATCCCAAATTCAGTTATCAAAATTAAAATCTTCAAATTGGAAGTTATCTGGTGCAAACGTAAATCTCTAGAATTACACAAATGGAGATTAAAATGATGATTGGCGTTCTGAAAAAAAAAGACTTGATTAGGTTGGTAGAAATTTTCAATTCTATACATTTTTCTAAGTCTCTAAGATTCTAAAACAGTGTCAAAATATTTAATAACACTCGAAACTATACAACAAATTGAATAACGAACATAAGAATACCAAATTTTCTATCGAGTCTAAAAATAACATATTTCTTGAACCAAATCTTTTTTTTTTATTAAAAGGATAAGGTACCGGTTTTTGACTATTTTTGATCTCTTTTTGAGTTGGCGGCAATGTAAAAAATGCCGAGAGAGACGAAGAGACACCGAGCGAAATAAGCAGTAGACAATAGTTAGAGCATTAGACAATAGACATTTGACAATTAAAAGTTAAATTAGAGATAAAAAATTTGATGGGATTTAGAAATTAAATGGGATTCAGAATCGAGATTAAAGATTAGATATTAGAAAGGATGAGAGAGAGTAGAGACTCGCACATTGAAAAACGGTCCTTGGAAAAAATAGCAGCAGCCGCGACCAAATAGCCACATTGAGATTGAATCCAAATATCCAATTGTAGTTTTATTGCCTTTTCAAAATTTCTTGCTTACCGCCTTGGTGGTCTAACATCGTCAGTACGTTCGCTCCGGTTTCCTCGCTCTAAATTGGCCCACGAAACGGAAACGAAAAATCATTCAGTGATGCAAAACTGCGGAAAAATTATAACAAACCAACACCGCACGTTTCTGCCTCTTTCTTCAATTCTTGTTAAATTCAAAAATGTATTTTTAAACCAGATTTATTATATTTATCATATTTATCAATTCTAAGGCGAAACGTACGGTACGGTGGAAAAATAATAAAGAAGGCTTATAATGAGACAATGGTGGGTTCTATGAAAGCAAAATAAATAAAAAGTTCCTTTAAAAGAAAATTACCACTCGGTGTTAATTTTGTATAAATGAAATTCCTGCGGAAATCGTCAAACTTCTTAATTGGAAAATTAAGAAGTTAGGGTTGAGTATACTTTTTATAATGAAAAATTAAAAAAAAAAAGAGATTTTTATGGGGCTTGTAAAAAGTGGAAAATAATTATTTTTTCCTTAGTAGATTAAAGAGATCGAATTATTTTAACAAAAAGTGGTATTTTTTCACACGCAACGCGATGGTATTTGATATGGGATTTTCTTTCAATATAATCTTTCTATAAAATTTAATACAGAATAAATATTATATACTTTATATATATAAAAATCAAAAGGGAAATGATGTTATAAACGAGAGGGCTTTTCCACAATCGGTTTAATACACGCAGAAATGCTTTTATCACACGAGGAAAAACTATATATAATGCTGTTATCTCTACACTTTCAGCAAAAGATTTTTCCATAAAAGTGAATCCGATTTTACATTTTTATGAACTAGATTTTTTCCAAATTTTAATATTCTTTATTATTATCAACATTATTATTATATTAATTGATATTTAAAGAGGGATTTTTCGAAAAGGACAAAAAATTGTCTGACCATGTAAAAGCCCTCGAAATTCGAGGATGGGACATGAAGTGAAGTTGTGAAATAGTTATAAGAATTAGAAAGTAGATTAAAATGGAGAGTCGAATGATTGGAAAAAAGATGAAATCGAGAGGGTTAATTCATGGTGTTACGAAAATGATATCTAACAATTATTACATGGTACAGACAGCTACTTCTATAACAAGTACGTTGCAAATATGATACGAATTTTTTCTAGAGTTAAAGCAACACAGCTAAAAGCTTTTAGGTGTGGCTACCAATGAAAAACGTGTCTGCGAGCGCGCACGTAAAAAGTCATTAAAATTATAATATTATCAATCCTTAAATTCCAGATTAGTCAAGCCCTCCATGAAACTGAAAATTAAATATGAAACCACTCAATAAAAGGTGACCGTGACCTCAAGCAGTGTTTTTCACAAAAGTGCTTTTCAAACCTGCAAACAACTTTTTTCAAAAATTACAAAATTAAAAGAAAGGAAACTCAATTTGGTAAAAATTATTCAATTTGCTTGTGTATATACAAAACAGGTACCGATCAAAAAGCATTATTTTTAAATATTTGTTAGATAACTGTTATAAAAGTATATTATGTTACTGTTACATAAATTGAACTTTTGTTTGTTACATAACTGCAGCAAACGCTGCATTCTAGATTCTAAAGACAGTAAGAGGATTAGTTTAGAATTAAATATGAAATATTACTGAATAATTAAACTCAGGATTCCTAACAAAGAATTCCCAATATTTGGTAATATCATAGAAAGTGCACGCGCACAACCACGGGTTTATCTCATTAGTATTCATTTTAGAAAGTTATGATTTATGTGGAATTTCTGCGACATCTCGAAAATAGACTTTTCATTAAAAAAAGAAAAATTTGCAAGTAATTGCTCTTAGGGAAAGCGAGAGCACAAGTGGTTTTATTATACTCAAACTTATAAACATAAGATTTATTGATAGAATGAAATTGCATTTATTACAATAATAATAAATATAATTACAAATTTTATTTTATTCTCTCCTGAAATTAAATGTCAAAGACGAAAATAGAATCTTTATATATTTCAGAAATGTGTAATTCAAGATATTTTAAATTTCAAAATACGAATAAAAGCAAACAAAAAATATAATTTAAAAACTTCTGTTTAAAAAACAATAAACTAATCGAGTTATAATTGCAAATTCTCATTACCGACATATAGGAATATTTAACGATCTGGAACGTTTGCTTTCGTGCTAAAAATGTTCATAACTGGTTTATTATTTTAGGAATTCAATACTTTGATATTGAGTAGTAAAATTTCGAAATTTAATTTGGACACAAATCCAACATCGGTAACAGGAATCTAGAATCATAAACCAACTAGATTTCTATCAATATACTTTGTTTATAGAAAATAGAGATGAAAATTAAACTCGAGTGTCGCATATTCCACCTATATTAATTTTTAAAATTTATTTTTATATTAATTTTTACCGCTTTTACTTGATAAAAAAATAAATTATGAAATGAACCAATAATTACTTTCCGTGTCTCGTATTAAATTGGCCATGTGTTCTACATTTTGATGGAAAGGACACAATCGGTAGGAACATAGACAAACATAGAGAAAGAGACAGAGGTTTTCCACAAGCTTCTGTAAGTACTGATTTGCATTAACACCAATGAAAAAAGGCGGTACAGTAAGTATTTTTTTTTAGTAGAGCGTAGCAGTAGCGTTAGCAGTAGCAGTAGTATTTTAGTATCAATAGTTTTTAAGTATTAGTAATAGTATTAGTATTAGTATAACAATTAGAACGATACTAGAGTTTTCAGAATTGCCTCTAGGTATAGTAAAATACAGTAAAGTAGAAATAAAATATAGAAGTAGATGGAAGTAAAAGTCGTAATAGAATTGTAGTAGAATTGTAGTAAATCTGGTACTAATTCTGATTCCAAGTTTGGTTTCTGATTTTCGTTTTTAATTGTTGTAGTAAATTTGAATCGTTTTCGCTGTTGAGTGTCAAGTGCTGAATGTTTGTCTTCCTTTCGAAATAGTCTGTATTTTCGCAAAATGTTTGTAATTTTCGAAAAATGTTACATTCTTCATTGTTTTTCGCTTTTTTTTTTTGTATTCCTTTTTAGTTTCATGACCCGTAGTTATTTTCGTTTTCGCAGTTAATGTTGGGTAAAGTGTACTTTGAGGAACTGTAATCCCTGGGTAAGGACTAAATCCTTCTTGATTGGACCTTTAATGAATCAAATTTCTCAGAGTGTCCCAACTCCACTGGGAAGTAAAGTCTCTTCAACTTGAGATCAATTAATTTTTCAGAAAGTTAAGAGACGAACGAATTTGATATTTGGCATCGAATTGGGACACCCTATATAAACTTTTAAATCTCCTACCGCAGTTTTGGGCACCTAACTTGATTTATTTAAAATTGTTATTTTTTTTTAAATGGACGATTTGTGCTTCTTGTACGATTGTCAACCAACACCTTACCAACCAACGAAAGCAAGGACGTGTGCATTTTGCTTTTAAATTTTCATGCTCAGTAAATTCTTACCTTAGATCAAAACCTTCATGACTTTAGGGAATTTATTTCACAACGAAATTTTATTTAATATTTTATCTGCTATGCAAATATTTAACTTAATATTTTTCAAATAAGTGCAATTATTTTCCTACTCTCTTCAAATTTTTTATTAATATTGCATTTGAAAAACTATTAAGAATTTACCAATTTATCCAGAGAGTTACATATAAATATTCTCAGATATTTTTTCATATATAATTAATAATTCACTGAAAATGAGAATAAATAAGAAAAAATTCAAAATCTTCGGGAATCAACTGAGATTTTAGTAAATATAATTAGACTTTGGAAAAAGAACTTTGAAAATTTTGTAATAGCTCCTAGCTCACATAGAAATCTTGGAACTTATGTAAAAAGAAGGCTGTGGGTTCAAATCTCATCGCTGTCATTTTTTAAATTCTCATTTAAATTCTATTTTATTTGTCAAAATGCTCATTTATATAATTTCCTTCTGAAATATATGAAAATTATATAAATTAACAAACGTTTAATAATTATTTTTTAAATAAAAAGATCCATTTTCATTATTCTTATGACAAAACAAATAATTTTAGTAAAAAAATTCAATTTTCCAAGAATGGGAATGATAATAAATCTCGACGAAACTTACAATTAGAAAGAATCGCGAGCCTGGTACGAATTAAACAGGGTTACACAGGGGGTCTCACTTTGGCCTTTATACTTTACTATAAGAGCAAATTAGTTAAACCAATTATACATTCATAATAATAGATATTGTTAGTAAATAAGAGTCAATAAACCTTCGTCTGATGTAGACGAAGGTTTATTGACTTTTATTAGCCAAAAATATTTATTATTATGAATGTATAATTGGTTTAACTAATTTGCTCTTGTGGTAGAGTATCACATGTCCTTAATTAATTGAGGTGTACTATATGCCCGATATACAAAACAGACCCTTTGATCCAAAACAATGACCGCGTGGTAAAAGGTAAGAGCAGGTACGAAAATCCTAAGAGTAATAAACCCCTTCCTCGACTGGTAAATATTTTTCTATTTAATGGTGTTGGAGCCAAGTTCTAATCTAAAAATTTGGAATTTTTTCCCTCCGTAGAATTAATCAATTTTTGACTAGAATTATGTGTACAGAGCGAGAAAATATCGAATTCAAACATTTTTTAAGTTAAATAAAAATATTCAATTTTGAAGTTAGATTTTTAATTCTTCATTTTATGCAAAAAGTATACAAACTAAATATTTTTTCGCTCTTTATGTATTTTTATATTTGAAAAAAGATTAGCACTACAGAGCGAAAAAATATTTATCTGCAATTTGCGTTGAGTAAAATGGAGAATTGAATTTTGAACTTAATACTTGGGTCCAACGCCCTTAATAACTCGGTCGAGATTAATTCAGCCCAAAAATAAGAGACTTGAAAAAAATACCAACAACCCTGAAACTCTGACATTTAAATAAATAAAATATAATTTAAAAAATGTTATGGCTGCAAGATTTGAACCCTGAACCTCATGGCCATAAGGTGCAAACTTTAAAAGCGAGCTACGAGAACAGTTGAATCTAAAAAAGCTTCTGCTCCTCCCCATATAAAAAAATTATTCAATTTCATAAAAAAAAAAAAAAATTATTTTGTCTTAGAAAAAATGGCAATTTTTTAAGCCTATTGAGTGTGCTTAGCAAAAATCGTGTCAAAAGTGCAACTAAAATGTCTTTTTATGGAATTAGATATCCGAAAAAAGAATAGGGATAAAAGAATGAGATAAGATCCCATTTTTGTGGCCTTTGGTAATTTTTTTGGTTTTCTTCCTTCCAAATAAGAAAACGTGGGAATAAGAAGTGGAGATTTTTTTTATAAGAGCGATTGACTCACCTCCCTGGTCATCGAGTGCGACCAGAGTACGAATTCCAGCCTCCTTGCTCTATAGAAATGAGGCAGCACAACACATACAACCACCACCAGTGTTAAAGAGTTCGTATACAGTATAGTAATATTAGTAGGTAATTAGTATGATCGTATAAAAGAGTAAACGAGGGTTTCAAAAAGGTAGCAAACGAAACTCAACTTCCACTCATTTTTAAAAGTTATTTTTAAATTGTGCGTTTTGTTCCCAATATTGCTATTGTTGGTGTAATCTCTGTTTTTGTTCTGGTTGTTGTGTTAACATATGAATTTTAAGTTGACAAAATTATATCTCTACGTAAAAAATGTCCTCTTTCAATGAATAAACTCTAGTGAGTCTTGAATAAAAATCGCCCTCCAGAATTAAAAACTCCACCTCTAATTCAAAATTCTATTAGGAAAATTAAGACAATATTTTACCTTGCCGACTTTATTTTTGATCAACTAAAAAAACACTGTATCTGAACCAAAACATTTATAATAAAAAATTTTATATAATTATATTTGTAATTATAAACATTTAGGACCAAATGAACCATCGTTGTAACTTTTATTTAATTTCTCAAGCTGTCAAGTCGATACCTGACTTTGTGTGAACAGAAATTATGAACAGAAATTATGTCGCTAAGGTAGTTATCGGATAAGTGATGCATGACCTTAAGGTCAACAGTAATCACTTTTTCTTTCTCATTTTTTGTTGCTAAACTAATAAAATTTTTATCGACAAAAAAACTTAAAATATAGAAAAATAAATGAGAATAGCCTTAAGAGTTTTCAAGAGACATTGAAAGATTTATAGAAATGCAGATTTAGAAATAGCACCAGCAATAACAACAGCGGTTAAAGAACGGTAAAAAATACCGTAGACCGTCACAGATGATCGCTACGTTCATCCGTTTCCGGAAGAGTCATTAAGGGGCACAGGTGCTTTTGAATAACAAGTGACAATTTGCGCGCTTCGCTACGTGAGTTTAATTACCTTTCAACTCACGCTTCTAATTTTTGCTGCTTTTATCAGTATTTTTTTTTCAATTACGGAAGGAGATGCGCATGCTTCCTTTTTGTCGACGTTTGAAGTATTCGTTTTACAATTATTATAGAACCTGAAGGATCGTCGGTTTCGTCACTCCCGCCGACATACCGCATTTTATCCGACCCGATCGGCTCAAATTTTAATTCAAAAGGAAGAAATTACGTATCATTAATTTGAGAGAAATATGAAATTAGAAATTAATTAATTGCATGGATTTTAAGCATAATATAAAACTTGGAAATGGATGCAATAGCCTTAAGATAAGAGTTTAAAAATTAAAAAATTTAAGACAACTTATGCTTTTTGTTTCTTGAAAAGCTTTCAGTTTAAAAAAATTCGAATATATTAAACACTTAGAATTCTAGATAATTTAAATTTGGAATTTGAAAGAATTCAATTTTTTAAGAATCTAATTTTAATTTTAAAAATATCTGTAATTTATAAAAAAAAAAATACTTTATAATCGCAAACAAATTCGGCAATAAATTTTGTCTGCAAGAATTATTTTAAGAAAAGCGATGGTAGCTTAGCTTCAGCTTCAGATCCGGACTGAAATAAATGATTCCGAATCCAGGATTTAGCCCTCAACTAAATTATTGATACGTATTTATCTCAATGTCCCTCTTCTACCGGTAACATTCAATCAAATAATCCGGCAATCAAGCATTACCGGAAGTTAGAATTGCATTAATAACGTCCAAATTAATAACGGACTATTTATTGGAATCTAGAATATATAGAATATCCAGAATGTCTATAACGTCATCTAAACTATCTAGATATTCAAGCCGCTCGGGATTTGCGAGAGTGACGGTGTGTACCTGTCCAGACGTGTGCAATGTGCATGTTCTGGCTGGTTAATCATCGGGTAATTCAGGAAGGTGACGGTGATGGTGATATCAGATCATACGAGTGAGAATGGTGAGTGAGTGAATGAGTGAGTGCAGAATTTCGATTTCTCTCTAATTGGTCGAGTCATTGAGGTTCCAATTTTCTTGCAGGAAAAGGAATTTAACTAGACCAGAGGTGTGACGTCTTTTCCAACCAATTCCGAGGATTTCAATTCAAAACGAAATCGAAATGCAGTCATAATCAAAACCCAACCAAAATCGAAGACAAACAGAATCTGAAAGCAAACAAAATTAGAAGGCAATCAAAAACAAAACGTGACCAAAATTGGAAGCTAACCAAAATCAGAAGGCGATCAAAATCGAAAGCCAACCAAAATTGAAAGGCAACCAAAATTGGAAGGCAACCAAAATTGGAAGTTTAAGAAAATCGGGAGCCAACCACACGCAGAAGGCAAATTAAAAAAGAAAGAATCAAAGCCTCCTTTAATTTCCATTATTCTATCACTAATTTGAATTCCCGATTTAATATTCAATTTCCGAAGCAATATAAATTTCTTTATGAGAGAGTTTCCATCTATGGTAAAATTTAGCAGAACTGGATGAATAAAAGTCTTCAAGATTTATAGATATTTCATCCATTTTTGTGATATTCGAACTTCACGAGGGTAGCAATTCTTGCGGTATTACTGCAACAAATTCTTTCAATAAAAGATTAGGTGCTACTATCAAATCGATTGAGGAAACTCTAGGTACTCGGTACTCAGGTTGTAGATTCCAAGAAATGAGGAGAGATATTTTTATCATTATGTATATGTAATATGACATAAAGCTTCTTTAATAATTCAGTACTTTATTGACCAAATTGTATTATCAATTAATAAAAATAATGTTTCAACTTTGAAAAGCGAATTTGTACCGTTAATTGTTAAAGGTGAGATGAATAATTTTATAGAGATAAGAAATAAGGAGTGCCCGAAAATAATCTGTTACTTCTGTAGGAAAAATGACATCAGCTTTTTGCAAGTCAGAAATGATTAATGTTAAGAAATCTTGAGGTGTGTAATTCTGATATGGTAAAGTTTAAGAAGAATTTATGAATCATATATCAAAGGTGGAGCAAACTGATTCCAGCATAATATCAATGATTAGAATTAGAATTTTAATAAATTATATGTTTTCAAGTTTTGAAACTGGAAAGTTTAAAAAAAAATTTTTTAACTTTTGAATATAAAATTTAGATATAAAACAAATTTTAATTTTAAAAACATTCAAATCATCTATAATTTATTTTGAATAATTAAATTAAATAATAATTTTAAAAATAATTAAACTTAAAAATCAGAAAGTGACCAAATTTGGAAAACCAAAAATTTAAAAACATACAAATTTAAATTCTAAAGTGTTTGATTAAAACAAGACCCAATTCACAATCTTTAAATTAAAGATCACTTAAAAAATTTTAATTTAAATGTTAAATCTAATAAAAAAAGAATAATACAAAAATAGTTACAGATTTTCTATTACAGCAAAAACTATAATTTTAAAGAGTTGAACTTTAAAATTTTTACCCCAAATTCCACAACCTGAGTTTGAAAAATGAAAAAATGAATGAATCCCTTGAATCAAAAATCGAATGAAAAATTTTCTAATAATTTATGCACACAATATAAATCTACGAAAAAAATGCTAACTGTAAGTTTTCATCAGCTTAAAATTTGTGGCGACGTCACACCTCATCTCACTCATTTGTAGGATTTAAATAGTGGTGAAAGCAGAGTGAGAGAAAGAGATAAAGAATAAAATAGGAAACTATAACTATCGACTTATAGGAAATCCGGAAAATAGACAGAAAAGAGAGAGCAAGAGAGACACAAAAATAATGCGGAGGGCTCACCATGCCATGCTCTTTCAATTCTCCAGGAGATTAGGATCGGAATTTAAATTTATAGATATACCACAATTCAGGATCAAGTTCTGAGTCAAGGTCAAGGAAATAATGTTGTGCCACTGTCCAGGAAAAAAAGGAAACCAGGATTAAGAATTCACACCAAATGCCAGGATTTCTCTGGGCATAAATTAAAATATATATATATATATATATATATATATATATATATATATATATATACAACA
>CAJFCO010000122.1:1199633-1227024 GCA_904066015.1 Synergus gifuensis
TCGTTGATTCGTGATTAATTAGGAAATCTTGGGTTTGAATTGAGGATAAAATGCATGCTTCTGGTGTTTTGGCTCGCAATCTTGGTTTTCTAAAAATTGTTGTGTGAAGGAATATTGAAAAAAAAGAAGGGAAAGTGCGAGATGCTAAATCCTCGTGCCTGCCTAGGTGTGAAGTATCTCTGGTATTTAGGCTTTCTTTGTGTCTGAATTTTAGTGGTTTAAATCAGTTTTTAGAGACACTTAAACACACAGAAAGTACGACAGGTCAGCCACTAACATCAGAAAGACAGCAAGAGCAGCGCCAGCTTTTTTGACAGCAACAGCATCAGCAGCAACACAGCACGTGTAGTTGTGTACGTACAACAACATCATGTAACTCCTATATGTGTACCATAACCATTGATCGATTTTTCGATCGAAAGACAGTTAAAGAAAGATCCGAAGACAATTAGGCAGAAACGACTGGTTCATATATCACGAACGACGAGCGTGGGATTTTCTACTCTCAATTTTTTTCTATTTTCTCTTTAAAAAAATGTGTTGCTTTTCAAAATAGTCAAGTAAATAAATTTTGTAAAAATTTTATTTAAAAAACGGTTAACTATAAAACACGAAATTTCCTCTTCTAGATAATCTATATCTCGAAATCTGAAAGATAAAATTCAATTTGAAAAGTGTGATAAGAAAAACGGCAGACTAGGCAGTTAACTGGAAAATTTACGAGGCTATTTATTTGTGCGTGAGATTTTGCACTTCGAGATTCTGAATTATAGATTAAATAAGTGAGGAGAAAATGTCGAGAAGGTTAAGATGAAGATAAAGTGAAAAAATTGAAAACGGGAGGCTTCATCGAAAGCGGAATGCCAGTCATAAGATTTTAGATTTTTAGTTTGGTTTTTTTTTGAAATTTTCAGATGAGATTTATTTTTAGTTTGTTAAAAAAAATATTTTAATGAATGGAATATTTTTTATCATCAAATTTCTTTTATTAAAAGTGATTTCATAAAAGCCTTCGATTTTGAAAGCTTCTCTATTTGAAAATTATTTGAATTTAAAAGCTTTCAAATTTAAAGAAGAAATACATAGCATTGAAAAACCTCCATAAACAATAATTATAAATATGTATAAAGGTACAAAATATTTTGATGAAAATTTAAATAGTTAATAAAATGCTAGTCTGAATCGAAAGATAAAATCTGAAACTGCTGAGAAGATTTTAGACCGATAGTGGCTTTGCCTTTGAGCTCTTAGAAAAAATCGATCTTCTAAGTGCGGCTAGCATCCCCAGTAAAGTTTTATGTTCACGAGAAGTCTATTTACGGGTGAAAGGTCATTCAACGCCTCCACCTTCGATGTCAGCCTCTCCCCTTATCACCCTGATCAGTCCCACTCATTCTCAATTATTGGATTAATGTACTTGACAAGAATAAAGTGTGCATTTTTTTATTACTCATTTTTTATCGTTGTAAATAATAAGTATAAAAAAGGAATAATTTCTGCTTTAATATAAAAAGGCTAGACTGGTGACTATAATGAAAACAAAATAAGAGAAAGGAAAATAAAAACAGATCTAGGAATAATGGAGAACTAGATAGAAAAGGGAAAAAACTTGGAGAAATGAGATATGAAATGATGACAAAAAAACCTTGATAAAAGGGGGACTGATTCAGGAGGGTTGTACCATTAATAAATTTAATGGAAGCCACACACCACTTACTTCCCTCGCTCGTCGTCGTTTATTGCTCGCAGAGAAAAGGGAGTTCAAGTTCACTCAGAAGAAACTTTGAACGACTTAAAAACAAATTCTGGTTTCTAGATACTTCCAAGTATTTGGTTCATTCAATAGGATTTTTAATTTATCAAGCAATTTGGCTCGTGCCAAATTATACAAGTCTGCAATGCTTTTTTTTTAATATTTTAGAGCTTAAATTATTGAATTAAAAACTGAACCAAAGGTGGAACTCTTAATTTTGCTCAAGAAATATTAGAACTAGATATTTTTTCGCTTTGTAGCAGTCATGTTTTTTGAATTAGAAGTATTTCTATAGAGTCGTAACACAAAAGACTTTAACAATTTTTGTGTAAAACCAGGAATTCGAATTCTAAAGACTTGAACTATTTTATTAATAAAATAAATACTACTATATAGCGAAAAAATATGTACTTATAATATTTCTTAAGTAAAATGAAGAAATTGAATTTAGAGAAAACAGCTTGAATCCAACACCCTTAATTTTATAGTAGACCTTTTTTCTTCATATCTTATTTGTTTGAATCGAAAAAAATTTTCTCTGAGTGTTTAAAAAAGGAGATTTGAGAGAAGAGTGAAAAAGTATAAAGAGGAGGATTTCTATAAGGGTTGTGCGACGGAAGAAAAGGTCAGATAGATGCAAAGGGTCATCTTCCACACTGAAGTCGATGGAACAGTCGATGAGTCACATGAGGAAGGTACACAGACACAGAATGCAATGCGGTGGGCCTAGAAGACGAATCCTTCATTCGAGGATACAAAACCGGGCGTCGGTTCCAAATTCCAAATTTCAAAATTTCATTTTGCATTTTCCCATTTGCAATTTCCAATCGCATCGTAATTTTTGGGACGAGAGACCCTCATCGTCCCCCATTTAAATCTTAGGTCTAACATAAGAACCTTATCAGAGCTTTTTTTTTAAGGAGACAATGCCTCCAAGCCTTGAATCCAGAGTCTGAAAGCTCTAAATTCTACAGATGAAAATATATCTTTCAAATTTGATTTGATCACTCAATTCATTTCTCCTGTGGATAATTGATTTGGAGGCGTTGTTCACGATGCTTAAAAACGTTTTAATTCGTTTGGTGATGATTAAAGAGTTGAGGTAGCTTTACACCGCTGATCGTTCGACGTCTTTTGAAAGAGAAAATTGAGCTTGAATTGAATTGATGTGAATTGTCCGAGTTGAGTAGATTGTTGAGGTCAGAGTTATTAATTTGAAGCAGAAAATTGCAATGAGCCCGCCATGTGATTAATGATTAGTAGAAAATAACGTCGAGGCGACGAGAGTTGTAAAGCTCTCCAAGGGACTCAATTCGAGTTTGAGGACAATCTTTGATTTTTAGAAGAATTTCCGGTTTGGAGCCACTTACCTCCTCGCATAACGCCAACATACGCCTCGTGCTCTCCAGCGACTGAAATTAGAAAAGAAATTTTTTTAATTAATGTGGAGCCTAGGAAGGTAATTTCAAGATTTTAAAAAATATTTCAAAAGATTTTAAATGATATTAAAGAATTTTGAAGGATTTTTAAAGAGTTCCAAAGAAAATATATTTAACCACCAGATAAACGTTCCTTATCGTTTTCTTTACGTTTATCTGCTACGAAAAATTAATTATAATTGTTAGTTTTTTAATGTGGTTTCTGTAAGCCTAAATTATGATTACAAACGCCGTTACCCAAAATTAAATTATTTAAATTTGATTCTTAGAGATATAAGTTACAAAAATTGGTCTTAAAAATTGAAAACCATTCTGTCTCTCCCTTTGTATAAAGAAGACTTTATGTTAAAACCTTTTCACTGTTGTATACAAGAAAAAACAATTATTCTCACCACATCAATTGAAAGCAATCATCCTTGAGTTTAAACGAGACAAAAAACTCAAAAATCAATCTCAGTCTCAACTATTTTGTGATAGAGAAAAAAAAATTAGCAAAGAGAAATGGATTCTTGAGTCGAATTGTCGAATTATGAAAAAACAGGAAATGAGTTTACAATTTCTATCTGATTTTAAAGTAATTTTTCTTGATAGTAATATAATGATTCGATCAAACTGTCTGAAACGTAAACGTTCTTTGAAAATAATACTATTACTGTTATCAATCTGTCGGTTCCACCCACGCGAAACCAATCTATGATTCTCTGGAACTAAAACATCCACAAAGGCGCCTGTAAGTCTATAGAAAATAATAAATTCTCTCTGATGAGAATTTAAAAATGGAAACGTTCCAGCAGTGACTTGAACACTATTTTAAATGGCTTTAGAGAAGAATAAAATAAAAGAAAATAAAAAAAAAAACGGAGTTTTATAGTTCAAGAATGATAATCCTTTTAAAATTCTGATATGCTTCCAATACAATAATTTAAAACATATATTTTAATAAAATAACTTTTTATCACTGTGTCCTTTTTCAAATTTTGAAATATCATCTGGGGAAATTTTAAGTAATTTTTTAAATTACTATCTTTAATAAATTTTCAAAGCTTTCAAAATATAAACAAAATATAAACAAAATAAATGTAAAAGTACTTGAAAGTACGTTGCTTTAAATTTAAACTATGGCAATTTAAAAGCAATTTATGTTAATTTGAATGTTGCAGGGTAAACAGCCTTGTAAATTTAATATTAAAAATGTTTAAACATCAATATTTAAAATCCTTGAAATATAAAAGGAATTTAAATTTAAAGTGCAATTTAAAAGCACTTTAAAAGTTCGGATTGAATTTTTCGCATTTAGAATTATTCAAACTTATAAAAAATTGAAAAATTGATTTCCTCAAATTTAGAAGCAATTAAAATTTTGTAAAAGCACTAGAAATGTTAATACATATAAATTTGATTACCCTAACTTATAAAGCTCTTTTTAAGGGCATATGATAGTTTAGCATAAGAACAATTTAGTTTCCTCAACTTTACGCTCGCAATAATAAATATTTTTTCTTAAAACTAGGCCATTTATCTCCGTATGTACGAAACGGAGGTAAATGGTCTAGTTTTATCAAAAAGTATTTATTATTGTGAGCATAAAGTTGGGGAAACTAAATTTGCTCTTGCGGTAATTAACACATGCCACATATTTTAGTAGACACCCTTTAAATTTTAATACAATCGTGAATAATTTTTACCTCATCTGCTGTTTGTTGGGCTTTCATTTGTAACTCCTGCAATTCTGTTCGAGGCGGGCCGGGTTCGGCCGGCGCCGCAGCTGACGTTGGTGCCGGCATTGCTGCAAATTACTGGCCCTCTGTCCTTTGACCTCTTCTTTGACACTTTATATCTTCAAACGTTGTCTCTCGGTAGCTCCTCCTCAAACTCTTGCTTTCTAAAACCAAACAGAGAAAAAAAACTCATCAGTAATCTTCCCAGCATTATTTTAAAACATCACATGACCTTTTATAAACTCCTCCACTCTCTAAACTTATGAATAATCCTATCAAGTTCTTACAACGTCAACAAAAGTCCATGTTTTAAACCAAGATTGCCTGCAGAATCTCATGCAATTTTATCGCTTTTGAAATAAAATCCAACGACTCTTGAAAAAACTTCCAGCGCTGATTAAATTCAAGAACAGCGATTAAGATCAAAACTTTATAGTAAATTCTCTCATATCCTCTAAAATTTTCTGAGGTCTTGCACAATATTTAGCAATACTCGATTTAAAATTTCCACTTGAACCGAAACGAATCGAAATAAATTCCACATGATGAACTTCTCAAGTTCAGTTTATCCGAGAGGATGATTTTCCGAGAGCAGAAAATTGATTTCAAAATCGATATTTCAATCGATAAAGCAAATGGACTCAAAAGTTGGATCCTTTGGGTGGAGAAGGTGGAAACAACTCTAGAGAGAATGTGGCGTAGGAGTTAGGAAAATCAATAGCAGGCTTTGCCTCGCGCAAGTGCGAAAACCACGTGTATCTCTGACTAGTAATTCGTCCTCGCTTGAAAAAATTGAATCCAACCCGAGAAGTTCAAAATCTAAGAGAGTCTGAAAGAATAAGAAATTCCAAATGAGTGACAAAACATTTTCAAAATAAATATAAAAAAATCTAGAAGTGATAATCGGAAAAATTCTGGCTAAATTGAATTAAACTAAACTAAAGATAAATCCACAAGAGACTTCAATTCATAAAGAGTAATTATTAATTTTCATCTCTCGTTTATCAAGGTTGTTAGAAAATGTTTCAAGATTCAGGGTCACCTGGTCCTTGAACGTCACCTCGACTTTAAAGCTTGGTGATTTGCCCGAGGGCTGAACCAGAACCAACCTTAAGATTGAAGGATTGAAGAATTGGAGAATTATAGAATATTGTCCTTTAGGTTTGAAGATTTTAGTGAACTGAAGTGAAAATTGGGAGTGAAACCTCATAAGGAGAGAAAGCAGATGACCCGAGGATTCGCGGGAAGGACCGAAAGAGCTTCGTGGAAAGTCGATAACTTCAGAAAGCAGGATTGCAATTAAATATAAAATTTTCAATTGATAATTCCTAATTTCTAATCTTGTAGGTTTGCACCTACCGCGAGTCTTTTCGAGTCAGGTGGAGCACAACTATCAGAAGTTGGGGACTTCTCTCGGCGGGGTAAAATCCACGACTGTCGAATCCCGAATTTCTCGAATCTCTAAGTTCCGAAGAGACATCTACACGTCATGTTGGTAACGTGAGTCTATTGTCTTTTGAGGATGTTCTCTAAAAAAGTTGCAACTGCGTTATTGATGAGTGAGTTGGAGTCAGAGGGTTAGGGTTAGGGTTAAAGTTAAAGTCAGGGTTGGAAAAATCGAAGTGAGGATCGGTGGTTTGAAATTGAATTATTAAATGGAAGCTCTGCAATGATCATAGATGACGATCAGGAAGGATCTCGGGATGATCATTTCGAAGGCAGATTGCAGGGGTTTGAGATTTTGGGAGGTCAACAATATGACCTCCCGTCAATTTTGGGCCAAGCATTTTCTGGGATGCAGAGATAAGACAACCCTCGAGGGAGCCGTTCACCAAAAACGATCTGGCTCGAGATGATACGATTGTGAATTATTTAGAGCAATTTTTATCTTTGGAAAAGATTCGGGTGTCGACTCTCGATACCAAATTTTTCAAAATGTGATTTTAGAACATTTTATAATAAACAAATGCAATATAAAATTTCTATGTTTCATTTTGTTTTATTTTATAATTAAGGGTCTTGGATTCGAATTCAAATCTTAAAATTATATTTCTTCATTTTACTCAAAAAATATTAAAACTAGATATTTAAGCTTTTCGTTTTACGCACAAAGTGTTGAAATACACTATAATCATATTTTATATAATTTTTTTTATTATATCTTTTGTTGAATTCAAATTTGGAGGCTGGCAGTTGAGTTCAACACCCTTAATTAATATTTTAATAAATTTCTTTCTAAACCAACTTCTTTCTAGGTAGAAAAAAAATGATAGAAAATTTATCCATCTCGATATTCTCATTTTTTTTTCTCTTAATTGGATTCTGTTGCAATTTAACTGATAATCTTTTTCCCTGCGTCATTATCTCCTTGCGTGAATCGAATATCGATTACAAATTAATTGGCTTCCACTTTCTGTAACTTGTAGTGAATTTTGTGTCCTCTCTAGTCACAATGAATTCCAGGAAATATAATTTGCTTCAACGGTCGTTTTTATTTTTACGATAAATCTTTTTTTAAATTCCTTTCTGAATTTATTTCAATTGGAGGCGATAAATATTTCAAGGATCCAAATTTGAAGACTTTCCAAAAAATTAATACTTTAAAATCGATATTCAAATATAATACAACTATTTTTTTTTAATTTCTGAAATAAAGCAAACATTTAGAAAGTTGAATAATGCAATATTGCCTATTTTCAATTACGCAAGACTCAAAAATGTAAAAAAAAAAACAAAATAAACTATAGCTGTCATTTCATCATTTTTTTCATCAATATTTCATCAAGAAAATGCTAGGTGAAAGTTGACCAGCGAGATTTACTCCAACATTAAACCTGATATTAAGATAACTGTAATTTAAATTCCTTGGCAATCGTAGTTGCAAAATCGTCTCTCTAAATATTTACATTCGAATCTATGTTAAATAAAAATAATAACAAATACATACGGAATTTATATCTTATAAATAATCTAAATTATACGTCCAATTTGATTTTCAAGAAATTTAATTTAATTTTTATTGAATACCAATTTTATTTCATTTCGGATTTAATTTTTTCAAATTCCGGAAGATTTCCAAGGAAACTACCCTCATTGAAAAACGTGATGTCGTTTTCGATGTAAAAAATCACACCGAAAACAATATAACTTTTTTCAATAGGGTACAAATAACTTTCTGAAGCTTCTTTATAAAGCAATGAGCCCTTTTTATAAAAGCAGAAGGCTCTGAAATAAACTTTATGAACAAAAACTATTATTATTTTTATTCTCTAGACTCCTTTCTTTATATCTCTTTTTCTATTCATTTTTGTTTAAATTACCCTTAAGATTGAAATCATTGAAATTACATACAATTGTTACTGTTCTCTGGGACTAGACTGTGCCAGCGACCTGCGTGACCATGACCAAGGTCGGCGCAGCACACTACAGGTCACTTCAACTATAATATATCTGTAGGGAGAAAAGTGGGCTTTCGTATTTCATTACTAGCTGCAATCGCAGCTTGTTGTTCGAACATTTTTTTGTCAAACGCTCAACTCAATGCCCTTATTGATTTTATTCCTCCCACTTTAGCTGCCGATATTTCTCTTAAAAACCTATACAACAAAAAATATACATATAAATAACAAAAAATATAGAAAAATAACTAAAAATAGAGATACATATGAAAAATAGATACTATTTAAAATTCAAATTCCTTCAAACTTAAGGGGGGAGTCTCAAGTAAATTGCTAAAGAAAGGCAATTTTCGGGAATTTTTTTTTTAATTAATTCTTAAGGCTTTTAAACTCTATTTAAAATTTAGAAACTTTTGAGTTATAGAACGATTTTAAATTTAGAAAGTGCTTGGATTTCAGTAAAAAAAATTAGCCTGATTTATAATTTTCTATTTTTTTTTAAATTTTTAATTTGTATTATTTGGAAAGCTTTCTTTAGAGCATTGAAAACCTACAAATTGACAAATCTTCATTCAAAATTCGTTAAATGTTTCCTTTTTTAACAAGGTAATTGAAATTGTCAAATTTCCATTTTAAAAATTTTTAACTTACAAAATTCCAATAATAATAATTTGAAACTGAACATTTTTTAATTTTCAAAACATTTAATTCGTCAATCTCTTGCTTTAAATTTGTCTAAAGCTTTTCTTTAGGGAAAATTCAAATATTTATTGAAATTTGAGCCTCCCAAATTGACTTACATAATTTAAAAAATCAAATATTTGAGTTTTGAATAATTCTTTTTGGATCCTTTTTCAATTTTAAACTCCATTTACATATATAACAGTTGAAATCTAAACCCTAGTTTATGACTTTTCCGATTCTCCCGGCAGCGTAAAAATTTAAATTCATAACATTTAAAACGCTGCGGGCAATTTTTTTATGTGCCTTATATGTATTATATATAAATATATTACATAGAAATAGATTGCCAAGATAAAATTCAAAATCATCGCAATTCTAAACTCAATAAATTATTCATCTTTTAATTGTTACCGTGACGCAAGTCTAAAGAAGGACTTTATGTCTTTATGACCTTCGGATAATAATGTATCTTAATATATATATTATGAATTTTAATAATCATGAGAAAAAACAGAATCGAAAAAGTTTCGAAAGTTCAAAGATTTTTGATTGTGGGACTGGATACGGTATTCATAGGGCGAATCCAAATCCCTCGTACATATTCAACTAATTATCATATACCTACGTGTATACAAGAATATCAAACACGCTCTTTTACTTTCAGTCACGCGATGAAACTGCACTAAACGTGAAATGTCTATCCATTCTACAATAATAAATTGCTTGGAAGATCTTCACAACTTCGAATTTTTCCAACATCGTGAGTCTTAGTTTTCCTTTTTTAAAGAAACAATTTTATACCACTATCATTCTATTTTATAACATTAATCTGAAGTTTCAAAACTTTTGTCAACTTCGACTTCTAAACCCAAAAGCACTCGAAGCTAGGAAAATGTAATAAAGAATTTCTGAATATCTAAAATATTTCTGTAAACTAACTTCGAAAAGCCATAAACCTAACCTAAAAAACAAATGCGTAACAAACGTTTAGTATGTTTCTTTAATTTTCTTTCTTAAATATAGTATAATGTACATACATACTTTTATATATGAATAAGGGCAACTGGCAAGTGTCAAAAGTAACACACTAGTGAATCATCTACTCATCTGACACGTTGAAGTTGTAATTTCTCAGAGGAGATGCCCCAAGTGAAACAAGAGAAGAAAAAAGCTTTACTTGAATCGAAAGTTTGATAAAATATATATATAAAGAAAGTGCCCAGAGCGAGCTTGCGAGGTTAAAAAATCGATAAGTGAGCTTGCAACTAGCAAATTGAGACACGACCATTACGATTCAAGTCCACGGAATCTTTCTCTAGGTGTCATTGAATTTACTGAAAAAACCGTTACTCACCAGCCTTTTCCACTCGAAATCGAATTCGAAACCAGTTCACTGTCACAAATATTTCACTAAAAAAAACAAGGTACAACTGACGTTTCTCGTGTGGATTCTCGCGGCTCACCGCTTAACACGCACACTACTACATTGCTACACGAGACGAGTCACGAATGCTACAACCGGAAATCGCCACACCAACAGAAAGTTGAAAATATGACTCACGTAGTCAATGATTTGAAATAAGAAAAACGACAAATGAAAAAGACTATGTAGAATTAAATCGTAGTATCCAAAGAAGAATATCAAAGAATACTAAAAAAGTGAAAAATAACAAATAATTTTTGATTGTTTACAATGGAAATATTAAAAGAAAATTGTTGTTCTTGAAGGAATAGAAAAAAAAAAACAAGGAGGTTAGAACACCGGAAGCAGATGACAAGAAGCCAATCAGCGACTAGAATTAATTTGGTGCTTCTCATTTCTCATTCGACGTTCAAGAATACACTCACGAATCGGAATCTTTCTCTAGGAAAAGGCATCACCTGATTGGTTATTGGTTTAAAACTTAAAGCAAGTTTTACAGATTTTTCAGCTTCAGCATTCAGAGTTTTACGGAATGTTGATTGATCACGTGGAAAAATACAGCATCGATTTTAGGCAAAATCTTAAAGGAATTCCAGTCTTTCCTTTAAAAGAAATAAAACTGTCTAGTCGACTAAATTATCATTAGTATTTCATTCCGTCGTTGAGATAAAATTGAAAACCAGTCGAGATTTGTTATAGGTTATTCTGATGAGGTCACCGTTGTCACCGTAACCCCGTAACATATCGTGTCGTCATAACAAAATAACGGAAACAACATCAATAACAGAAATTTCCCTCATTAATCCGATGAACTACAAACACGCAGTTTTTAATTTGGTTGTAATAAATAACAAGTTGACATCAGTGGATGATTTTAAAAGACAGTTTTAGTTTTCCACAGTAAGTATTTCCTCTTCAAAATATCGCCAGGAAGAAAAAGAATTCGGAAAAAGCTATAATCTTCCAAGTTTTTTTCTAAGTGAATTTTTCAATTAAAAAATTATTAGAACGGACAAGTGCTTATGCTTATGATGCTTACTTACAAAATGCTCCAAAATAACAGCGTGCAAAATAATGATAATAGTGCTCATCCAATATGGCGATCTGTTCACGAAAACACGTTCATTTTGCGCAATAAAACGTCTTTTATCGTTTTATCCAAGGTGCCTCTAAATTGAAAATTACCAAATCCTTTTTCCTGCCACTTAGGCAGATAATCGGAAAAAAACTTTTGGCAATTTTTCGACCTGGGTGACGAGATTTCGGAAGAGAAGTGTGCCAGGTCTTTCTCGGGGACAAAACAGGGTTAAAAAACATGACAGGCTGTAGAACTCGTTCACAAGTGCGGGAATTGTTCTTCTTTCGGAATTTATTAATTATAGTGAGTCCTGCCACTTGTCATGTGCCTTAAGGATGCATTTGCAGGTGGAAACAGGTGGAAAGTGTATTTTTGAGATGTTTTTGGATTTTGCAGGAAGTAAAATTTTGGACTGTCATGAGTGTTCCAAGAAAGCAATATTAGTGCAAAATATAAATTTCTGAGAGACATAAAGTATGGATAAATGTTGGGGAAAAGTGAAGTAAATTGTTGAGAAGAGTGATACATAATTTTTGTAAAGGTGTGAATAATTTTTTGCGATTAGATTCTGCAAATCAGGGAGTATTAAATACGTTTAAAATCGTTCAAATTGTTTCATTTTCAATGATTTGACATTTGAAATCGGTCGTTTTTGACAATTTGAATTTTGAGAGTTACACTTGTTCATCTAATGATTTATGAAATTTCAACATTGTTGAGGATGTTAAATTTCTTATTTTTTACAATCGCAAATGAAATAGTAAAACAATTTAAAATATTTAAAATTGAATACTTATTATAGCTTTAAAATTTTGACAATTTTAACTGGAAAGCACTTTAAATAAGCTCCGAAAATGATTAAACGCATACTTCTAAATAGTCTTTCTTATACATGGAATGGACGTTTTTAAATTATCTCATTTACAATTTAAAGATTTTTGTGGTGATTTATGCTTCTCAAACCCACATTTTTTATGCGCACATATTTTATTTTTGAGGCTCTTTCATGTGGCAGTAGAAATCACATAAATCCTCAATTTTTTATTAAAGGATAATTATTTCAGTATTAAGGTTTATAGTGATGAAGGATCGAATTTTTGGTTAGAACTTGGATTCAAAAGCTTAGAGATTTTGTATTTTAATAACTAACGTTGTAAACGGGGAATAATCTCGCACCCAGCGTCCCAGAAAACGTGACCGAATATGAAAATCTTTTTAATTTTGATTTCAGTGACACCCTTATGTAGTTGAAGGGTCCCAAGTTTAAAAACAGAACCTGCACATAAGTGTGTGTGATGAGTGGTCCTGGTTTTCGAGGAAGAGGCTTCGGACCACGAAGCAATCGTCCGCAAAATCCCCACGGTGGTTTTACCGGTCCGCATCCGAACTTCAACCAAAATCGAAGGCCACCAAACCACCCGAATTTCAACCAAGGTCAGAATTTTAACCAGAATCGTCGACCAGATGGACGCCGGCCTCCTGGACCGGATGTCTGGCGAGATAATTCTGGACAGAGCCCTGGGAGATTCAACAGGCATTCTGGAGGTGGTCCCCAGTTTCCGGGTCCAAACCAGGGTTTCAATCAAGGACATAATCAGGGACACCAAAGACATTATTATAACAATGGACCTGGTGGCTATCACGAGAGAGGAAGAGGTTTCCATCCTGGAAGATTTATTGGGAGACCTGGCAGAGATTCAGACAGGGCACCAATTAGAGAAAGAGAAAGAGAGAGACACAGATATCCGAGGGACGACAAAAGAAATTTTCATGAAGAGTTCCAGGAACCGCCTCTTGGTTCGGAGAAGGAGAGACAACAGAAAATATCAAAGTCGGTGGATGAATTGAAACAGACGCTTTCCTCATTCACAGAAGAAGATAATATAAACTTCTGGGAGGATAATTTTTCTCCACCTTCTCCGGGGGCGGACAATCCGTCAACGTCAACGAAGGGAATCCCAGAACTTAAGCACGGACCTCCAGAGTTGAATTTAACTTTTAATGATTTTAAAGATATTGGACGAGTGGATTTAGATACGTCATCGAAAAGTGATTCTTCTAAAGCGAAAAACGAGAAAGAAAATGCCGGTAAATATTGCGTAGTTTTTTTTTTAGTCTTTAGAGCTTCCATTATTTAATTATTATCTGTATTTAGTGACAGTGGAACTAGACTTTTAAGTGGTTTTATTGTAGTAGTTCTTACTAGATTTTTTGACTACGCGACCAGAAAACTGGAAAATGCCCGGAAATTGAAACATTCAAAATGGTAGTTTCAATCTTATATTTTTTATCCTAGTTTTTAACTACATAATAATTCTAATTTATTTAATACTGCATTGAATTCATACAATTTTGAATGTTTTGTATCGAAATTTAATGTTTTCATTTTGTATTTTACATTCTTATCAGAGAATGTATTATTTAATTTAAGTTTCTGAAATTCGAGTGCTTTTAAAGTAAACATTTTTTTTTATCGTTCTTTATTTGAAATGTTGAAACTGGATTTTTTTTTCAATTTTGAATGATTAAGTTTGCAGAGTTTTCAAATATTTAACAATATTATAAATATTAAACAATACTAAAAACTATAAATAAGTAAAATTTACCAAGCCTTTGACTTTTCGGGAATGTGCTTTCCAAGAAATTAAAACTTATTAAAATTCCTTAATCTATTTTCGCTTTTGTAATCCAATTCTTTTTGATTATTGGATAATAATAGTAGGAGAAAATGGACTAAAATTGCTTGATTAATTAACCCATTTTCGATTTCTAACGAAGATTAGATTAAAGATTCAATGTAGTTTTCCAATAGGAAATAAACAAAATTTGATTGATTAAGATTACTTTCAGAAGACCTAGAGCGAGGAATTTCTTCCGTAAATTATATTTGTTTATTAAATTAAAAACCAGCCTCTACAAATCTATTACGAGTTTCAATCATTAGTTATAGATTCGACCTTTGACCTTAAAAATCAGTGACGAGAGAAATAACCATTTCCTTTCTAAACCAGTGGGAAATATTTTAAATCTATTTTTAGTTCTCGATGTTTTTCTTTCTCCTAGAGAAAAATTCACACTTTATTGATTGGTTCTATTTAATAGACTTTTTTAAGATGAAGATTCAGCCAGTTCAAATTGCACTTTCCTTCATTTAAAATTTTAATTTGAGGCTTTACCATAATAAAATTAGTAAAACGTTTCTTTCTTTTCAGTGTTCAATGGCGCGAAAGATTCAGCAAAAACTAACGAGCAGGGATCTCAAAACGAAGTTATCATGGAAGATTGTCTCTACTTAAACGATCCGCAGGAGGAGGAATTTATTGCCCAGCTTGACACGACATTAAGTGATTGTATCATCACTCCAAATTCCACTGAAGTTCCGGAATTGAGCAATCAGAATCAACAATCCACAAAAAGCAATCAATTCGAAGAATTTCTCGCGACAGAGAAAATAATCTCAGAATTTCCAATCGATGAGAGATCTGATTTACTTTCCGAAAACAGCCCGAATCTTCAACTTGACATCGATCCTTCATTCACAGAAAATATCAGCGATCAGCAAAATGCATTGTCGAATTTCAATAATAAGATATTTGATCCCGCGAATGAGTCAAACTTTGAGAGTCCAGCAGGCACCGAATGTACCGGTCAGAATCTTCAACAAAATTTACAAAATAATTTACAGGAAAACTTACAAGAGAATTTACAAACAGAGTTTAATTTCGATAAATTAGACAGTCAAGAACTTCCTGAAGCAAACGTCAAACTTTTCACGGCCTTCGAAACGACAGAGCCACCTTCGGAAATAGTTCAGGGGAATTCAGAATCGAATCTTTCCTTTGAACAACAGGGAAATTTCGGGATCGAAGATGACTCGATCCAAATTCAGGAGCAAGATCAAATTTTCGAGAATGAAGCCTTGCCAGGGTTATCTCAACAAGAGTCAAATCTGTTCTTTGAAGAACTGGGTCAAATGGAAGGCAACTTCCCTGAGTCGGAACAAGAGATCTTGAAGCCTAAAGAAAACGAAGAATTGAAGCAATCTGAGGAGGAAACTGACAAAGTGGAGAGAGTTGCTGAAGCTAACGAAGAATGCCTTTTTGAAAACTCCGAACCCCCAGAATCCCAGCCTTTAGAACCGCCTCCGATGTTTGATCTTAACTTGATGGAATACTCAGAATCTTCGAGAGATTCCAAGTCGCATAAAAAGCCACTTCAACCTCCTCCAATGTTTGATCCTATGTTCCCTGATCTTGTTCAAAATTGTGAGGAGTCAAACTCTTCTTTTCAGTCCCAAAACCAGAAAGAACCTCTGCAGCCTCCTCCGATGTTTGAACTTGAAGAACCTCCGGATTTTTTTCAGGATTGTGAAGAGAAATCGAATTCGAGTATCAAAAGATCGAGAAAACTGGATCACCGAGAAGAATCTCAACATTCTACTTCCTCCTTTGATCAGATAAAAAGACAGGAAGAAATTCTCCAACCACCTCCTGCTTTTGATCCAAGAGGTCCTCCTCCTTCGGTGACGATCATTGGCAAAGAAAGAAGTTTCAAACTTCCTGGTTTCGGTAATCAGGCAGAGGTTATACAGCCTCCCAAGGCCTTCGACCCAAGACTTTCGAGCCAACAGAGAATGGATTTCGTATCAGGTCCAGAAATCGTTCCTTGGACCGGACCAATTGGGGATTACAACATGACTTCAAATTTCGTGCCTTCCATGCACGTTCCTCAGATCTCTCAACCTAATTTTATTCCAAATGTTAACTATAATATGGTTATTCCTCCAATGGCTTCTGTTCCAATTGATTATCCGCCACCTTTGCCTAAAGAAAAGCCGGTGGCGCCTCCACTGCCTGCGGATCCTCTCCCAGAACCTCCGGTTCTGAGCATGGCTGATGAACTTGTGGATATGCAGGAAGCTATGGAATTTGCAACACAGTTAATGAAGATGACAGAGAGCAATGGAGAAAAGTCTGAAGAGCTTAGAAAGGAGAAAAAGTCAAAAAAGAAGGACGAGAAATGTAAGGAGAGGCAAAAGGATTCTAAAAGGGAAGAGAGGAAGAAAAAGGAGGAGAATGTGGAGTATGGACCAGTCCTTTTGCCGGAAATGATTGAAGAAAGGAAGGAAGCTGAGGAAGGAAACAAAACTCCACAAGAAAAAAATCTAATTACTGTTCCTGATACCGAGGAGGAAGCGAGTTTGGCTGATGATCAGATCAGGCCGAAGGTTGTTTTTAACCTAAATAAAGTCAAGAGGATTTGCAAGGTTGATGAATGGCAGCAGCAACAGCAAATTGAGGATTCTGAGGATGCAAAAGGGAAAAAGAGGAAATTTTTGAAAGATAAAGAAAAATTGGAGAAAGAAAAAGAAAACCAGGTTTCAGAAAATCAAGTTCTGGGGGAGAAAGCTGAAGATGAGAAGAGAAGGAGGAGGAGAAGGTCAAAAGATGTAAAAGATGAGAAAATTTCGAATTCTAGAACTGAGGAAAGACCTTCTACTTCTACTTCTAGAGTCGAAGATTCTAGAAAGGAAAAAAAGGAAGGAAATTTGGATAATCAAGAGTCATGGAAGAATAGAGTGATTAAACAGTTTTTAAGTATGGACAGGAATGATTTTCATAATATGATTAATAATACGAGTAGGAGAAGGTTTGATATCGCGATGAAGCAGCTCGTGAAGGAAAGGAAGACTTCCTTGTCTCAGGAAATGAGGAATACGGAAGAGGAGAAAATCAGACATTTTGATAGGGATCAGTTTATGAGTCAGTTAAACCAAATGTTGGATCCTGAAGCCTCGGAGAGTGTAGATATTTCAAATTTGCCGACGGAGTTTATTCACCATCTAAGCATGGTTTTACATTTAGATCCGATGCCTGGTGGGGCGGAGGAAGGAGGAGGAGAAATAGAGATGATGGATTCGGAGGATTTTTTGCAGCAGATTGGATTGGACAATAAAAATCAGAGACTTTCGGAACAAGGTATTTTGGAGGAGGAGTATTTGCATTTGCCGGAACAACCTTCACCCACTTTGGTGCAACCAGTGGTTGAAAAGAAGAAGAGGCATCATGAGAAAAAGATTCATGTTCATGTAGTTAGGAACAAGGACTCGGAAAACAAGGGTGAACTTCATGAACAAGGTATGATTATTGATTATCGTTCTAAAATTACTTTAAATTTCTGAAATATTTTGAAATAAAGGAAATTATTTTTAAATATTTAAAAATAATTTGAAGTTCCACAAAATTGTTTTTAAATCACTAAACATTTTTTTAATTCCTTAAAATTTATCTGAAACACATTGAAATTTATTAAATGAAATCTCCTAAAATCCTTTAAAATCTTTTGAAAATTTGTCAAATCTCTTAAATTTTTTTTGAATTCTCTTGAAATTCTTTAAAAATAAAAACTAAAATATTCTTTACGTGTTAATAGGTTCAGTGTTTTAATTAAAGTTGGTAGAGCTACACCATGCATTATAAAAGTTTTAGAAATAAAAATAAAAGAAAAAAAGTGTATAAAGTCCCGATTTAATTTGAATTTAAGAGCACCAATAAAACAATTATTTTTCCAGCCTTCACGTCACGCGTATCAAAGGAAACTCAAAAGCTTTCCCGAGAACGAGAAAATTGTGATGTGACGACCCTCAGAATTTCCGCACGCGAAGTACAAGCAAGGGAAGCTCAACTTCGCGAAGCTCAGCTGCGAGACGAGCAAATCCGAGAACAACAGGCAAAAGGTCAACAAATTCGGGACCAGCACTTCCGAGAGCAACAGCTTCGAGATCAACAATTTAAAGAGAAGCAACAACAAATTCGAGAACAACACATTCGCGAACAACAAGCGAAAGAAGCTCGAGAACAACAATTGAGAGAAGCTCGAGAAGCGAAAGCGCGAGAACTAAAAGTACGAGAGGCAAAATTAGCTCAAATGAGAGAACAAGAATTACGAGATGCAGAAATAAGAGAATTACAAAAGAAACAAGCACAACTGAGAGCTCAACTCGCTAAGGAACTGTTAGTCAGCGGATCCTCGAACTTGAATCCCGGAAGTCCTCCTCATCTCACATCTATTCTTGATGATATTTTTAAGCCTGGTCTTACGAAAGGAAAACCAGAACGATGTGAACCCAAGGCGAAACCTAACAGAAGCGAAACTGTTACTAAACTCCCTGGAAAATATCCAACTCTTGGAACAATGGAGAGGACATTGGATGATATATTCTCGGCTGGAATTGCGAAGGCAAAGGCTTCTTTGAAAACTTCTGTTGAGCCCAGTTTGGAACAGCAACAGCAGTGGACGAGGAAAAAGAGAGAGAATGTTGATACGTTTAGGAATTTGACAAAGGAGGAATGGGAAGCGAAACATGGAAGATCGATGAGTGACAGTTTTGAGAAGGAGTTTAATGCCTTGATGCTGAGAAAATCTGAGGCGGAAATGTTACATTCCAAGGGGAAGGAAGTTCGAGCTGTAGAGGTAAGAACTTTTTAAACATTTTCAATTCGTACAATTTTTTTTAATTGAACACTTTAGAATTTCTATTTAATTAATATTAATAATTTGAACGCTTAAATTTCCAATTCAGTTTTGTATAATTTTTAATTTTTTCTATATGAAAAGAATTCGAAGTAAAGTCAAAAACAAAAAAGAACGTCTTCTAAACTTCATCTTTTAATTTCCAGGTGAGCGACAGATCCCAGAAAAAAACCTATCAATGGGAGGAGACGCCTCTACCCGAGAGAACCAACACCGAAAACGCCGAAAGAATACTTGTCAGAAACAAAGAAAACCTTGAGGAAGGTGAACTCATAGAAAGCAACAACGATAGCGATAACGACAGTTCCAGCAGCTCCACATCTTCCAGCGGCAGTCACAGCAGTGAAAACATTGCTCCTGATGTCACAAAACTCTTAAAAGTGATAAAAGAACGAGAAAAAGTAGCCAAGAAGAAGACCCTAAACGAGGCTATAAGAGATGAAGTTGCTGCTGATATTGAAAAGAGAAAACGAGAAAAGGAAAGACACAAGGAACGAAAATCTCGTAAGCGAAAGAAGCGAGAGAAGAAGGGTAAAAAGAAGAAAAGGACCAGAAAACACAAGAAGAAGACTAAACGCAACTCGAACTCTGAATCCGAGAAGGAACTTCCCGAGAAGTTGCTTACTGAAGACGAAATTAAAAAGGAAGTGAAAACCGAACCAGTTCCAGAGAGGAAACTCGACAAAAAATTGGAACCTTCTACTTCAGTAAATAAAGCTATAAATCCAGTTCCAGGAGTCAAGACTCTTGGCAATCCCCCGGCAAAGGTCAATGTTGATTATGGTCAGAAAAGTCATCTAACAAAGACGAAGGCTCAGTTGAAACAAATGCCGGAAAATCCAGTGGCTTTGGTTGAAGCCGCAGTTCAGGTTGAAAGTTCGGTTCCTAAAGAAAATTCGATTCAAGTTGAAACTTCGGTCCAGGCTGAAGCTCCAGTTCCTGATGAAGCTGCAACGAAGACCTGGGTTTGCAAATTGAATGCGGAAACTCAAACCCAAATTCCAACTGGAAGTCCAAAAGTTCAGGAGGAAAAGTGTCAGAAAACTCGAGATGTAGATAAAGAAGTTACAATTGAAAATAAACAGAAAGTAGAAGTGAAAGAAAACGAAAAGGCGAAGGAGCAGGAGGAGAAGAATTTGGAGAAAGCCACGAGTGACTCCAAGATTCCCGAAACTCCAACGGAAACTGTTGTCCAGATCGAGAAACAAAGTGAGGATCTTCCGAAGTCTTTGGAATGTACAGAACCTTCAGTTGTCGAGGAAATAACTTTGGAAATACCCAAGGTATCGAAGGAAGTCGAAGTTTCATTAAAGAAACTGGTATGTTTTGCAAAGATTTTGCCTTTTTATTATTAATATTTATTCCTGATTTAGAATTTTTATAAGACTAATTAGTTTATTTTTGGATGAGACAAAGTAACAGAAATATTAGAATATTATTTATATTTATTTTAAACTTAAATTAGTTTAAGGATGCAATCTCTGACTCTAAAAATATTGTGTTTTGCTCTTCTAGAATGAAAACTAAGCGAAATAAGTCTGTTAACTTTTTTTGCTTAGAGAAAGAGGAAAAAAAAGATAGTCTTTGTCTCTTGCGCGTTTGTACGCAAATCTTATTGTGAATGAAACTCATAAAAAGATTACCTTTTAGAATTTCAATCTCTACTCAAGTGACCAGATTTTATTTCGCTTAGTTTTGCATTTTCAATATTAATTAAAAAATTCAGTGCAATTCTTCAATTGCTTTATTCATAATATTTTCAAAGTCATCGAATCAGAATTTAAGGTAAGAAATCCAGATTTAGTGCAAAAAGTTTTCCAGGGTCTCAACTATTTTCAATTCATGTTTATATTCGATTTTTAATCAATAATTCAGGTATGTATATTTAGGATGATATTAAAAAAAAAAAAACAAATAAATTTATTTCCAGGACGAAAAGAAACCAGCAGGAAAAAGTCAAGGATCAGTTCGAGAGAAAAAACTGAATAGAATCGATATCCAAGCTTACAAAGCTCGTACCCTCGAGCGAAAGAAAAAGGAACAGGAAAAATTAAAAGAACTCGTCAAGAATCCGATTTCCCTCACAACCGACCTTCTCAAAATTCCACTAAAAAATAAATCGAGAATCACAGAGCCTACAGCCGTCTTAGGAAAAGCAGAACAAGTTCTCGACTCCCTAAAATCAAAAACCAATTCGAAAATGGAACCTAAGACTCTCGAAGCCCAAAAACAAACCGAAAAAGATAAAAATCATGATACCGAGAGACTCAATTCAACAGTTCTTCGGGATCCCCGTCTAGCTTCTAAAACAGCTCTCGAAAAAAATACCAAGGAGAAAAAGTCTGAGAAATTGGATCCCAATGAAAATAAAGTCAACGATTCACAGGATGCAAGTAAATTCAAGTTTATTAAATCAGAAGGCGGGAAGGAACTAAAACTCAAAAATAAACCAAAAAGTGCCAAAAAAATCAAAATGTCGACAGCTCTTGTTGTCGTCGAGCAAAAAATCGAAAGCCCTCTACGAAAAACTTCAATTTCAGAGTTGGAATCCCAGAAAAGTTTGAATTTGAAACCTTCGAAAACAGTTGAAAACTCAAAAAGAAAAGAAAAAATCGCTGCTAAGAAAGATAACCTCCCGAAGGAAAATAAATCTGATTTTTCTAAAGAAAACCCGATTAAGGATTCTTCTAATGATAAAGTTGAAAAGCCTTACAAGCCTGTACGGAAGTTGAAAATTTATGGAAAAAATAATAAGAAGATCGAGAAAATTGAAAAGCTGATAAGCGACGGACTGCCAGATACAGTTCCATCAGAGGAAATATCAAAATATTACGTCATGGAATTGGAAAGTTATCCGACTCTTCTTCAAGATTTAATAGAAGACCCAGTGGATGTTTGTCCAGCTAAGGAAGTCTTTTTCGGAAACATGTCCCTAAAAGAAGACGATATTTCAGATATGAAACCGAATTTCGAAATTGGCGATGAGAAAAAAGATCTCGAAATGGAAGAAATAAACCCTGTCGAGAACATCATCTTCGATGCGGTCGACCTTGAGCTACAGACACCCCACGTATATGAAATCAACTGTCACGAAAAACCTGAACTTTTCCATTTCGGAATTGAAGACAGCGATCCAAATTTGAGGTTGGGTTCCACCGAATTGCCTCCAATTTTGACCGAGCAAGAAATTTTACCTCTAGAGAGTGAAGTGAAGTTGAATTCATTGCCAAAGATCACACAATCACTCATGGAAGAGTTGAGTTCTGAATGTGACAATTTCCTCATTCGCAATAATTTGAGATCAGGAGTCACTTCGCCCGATTATAAAAACGAACCGGAGCAAAATGTCCATGAACTTTTTGAACCTACGAATCGCCAAAATGTTTCTACTTTTAATAATTTGGAAAATAAAATTCAAGAATTTGAAAAGTTTGATGTTCCCGCGCTTGAATCATCTGTCATGGATCACGTGATTATTTCCCGCGAAACCGAGGACAGTGCCGGTGATAGTGATTTAATTCAGTTAATAAAAGGTAGTCACAATTTGCCAGATTTGCAGGAAAAATCAAACGACGAAAGTGAGATAATTCTGCCACAGTTGGAGGAAGAGTGCGCGCAGCTGGATTTGTTTACGAGTGACGCAAATCGAGATAAAGAAAGTCGCCCTGATGACAACAAAGATTCATATCTCTTGGAAGAAATACCACCGGTAAACGTGACTGAACCTGTCATATCAGATGTTTCATTCCTCGTCTCGGGTTTCGAAGACAGTTTAAAGAATTTAATCCCTCAGGCTGAAAATCGCGAACATTCTGATACGAATTTTCAGGTTAATGCGACCAAGCCTACAAAAATTTCTGAAATTGTTTTGCAAAGAGGTGTCACGATCCTCAGACCGGAGTTGAACGATTTCGAGACTAAAGTCGCGAGTGAAAAGTCAATTTCGACGAGTGAACAGGAAAGTGAAGCAGGAAAAGGACAAAGTTCGAATTCGGAGAATTTTGAGGTTAAGAATCTTGAGCCTGCAGAGAATTTGAAGCAGGAAGTTGATATGGGTGTAAGACATTTGAATCAAAAAGGAAGTGATAAGAATTTGCACAAGATAAAACATAAAAGGAATATGAAGAGAAAAAAGGATAAAATGAAGGAGGAGGTTAAAGAGGCTATCAAGGAAGTTATAAAGCCCGTCACGACGCATTCTTTGCTCGAGAGAATGAAGGAAATCGATAATGAAATTCAAAAGTTGATGTCTGAGAAGTCCAAACTTTATGAACAAATGGCCGAAATGCAACAAAAGGCTAAACCTTCCGACAATGGGGATCTTTTCTCGAAGGAGAAGTTGGAAGTTAATGGAAAGAAGCAAAAGAAATCAAGTCCTGAAGATGATGAAGTTGCCTTCTTTTCTAATGAAAATTCGAAAGAGAAATTAAATTTGGCAAGTAGGTATGATGAGACTTTTTCTAAGAAAAAATCCAAAAAGTCGAGGAGTGAACGTTCTCAGAAATTGAAGAAACATATTTTTGATTCAAGTTCTGAGGACGAAGAACCGAAAAACTCGAAAGAAAAAGAGAATTTTGATTCTCCGGATTCTGAATTTGAAAATTTGTCTTTGGCACAAATGAAAATACGAATGAAATCGCACTCTAAGAAGATAAAATCCAGTAGTGAAGACGAGAAAGAGGAGAAGAAAAGAATTGAGAAGAAAGAGAAGAAAAAAAGGGCAAAGAGTGTGATGAAAGTTTCGAATTTCAATGAGGATAAAGTTGATAAGAACGCGGAAAAAAGACCGAAGAGTGTGATGCTTTTCTCAAAGGAAAAATCGAGTGACGAAGAAAAGAAAAAGAAAAAGGAAATTTTAAAAAGGTCGAAAAGCGCAATGAGGTTAAGCTCGAAACTTACAAGCTCGGAAGCTTCTTCTGGAGACGAAGAAGTCTCGATTTTAAGCAAAAAATCTAATAAAAATGTGACAGAGACGTTCCAAAGACCAAAAAGTGCAGTGAAACTCTCAAGTTCGAAAATTCTGAGCAGTGAAGATGAAGAAAAGAAAGATAAAGTTAAAGAGAAGGTTGCTGAAAAAAGGAAGAGGCCGAAAAGTGTAATGATGAAAAGTTCTAAAAACGAGGAGAGTGAGGATGAAAGTAAGAAGAAAAAACCGAAAGAGACACCAATTCTTAATACAGAGCAGAAGATATTTGTGAAGATTAAGGGAAAACACGAACGAGAAAAATCAAAAAAGAAGGATAAGATTGAGAAGATTGAAGAAAAGGAGGATAAGAAAAAATTTGGAATACCTTTTGTACAAGTTAATAGGCTTGACGATTTTCAGAAAAAGAAGATGGAGAAAGAAAAAATAAAGAAAGCGAACTCGTCCAATCCGAAGAAAAAGGAAGATTTGGATAAAAAGAGAATCAAAGCTCTCGATTCTTCTTTGATTTATTCCGATGAGAGTACTTTAGAGACTTTGGAGCCCGCGAAAGATAACAAATTGAAAAAGAATAATAATACTGGACTCGCTTTGCTTGAACAGTCTTTTAGAAAAGAAATAGCACAAGCAAAAAAAGAGAGGTCTGGAGAAAAGAAGAAATCTCCACAAATTGAAAAGAAAAATCAGATTGAAGTTCCTAAATTAGATAAAATGGAAAATCAGAGTCCGATTAAAGATCAGAGTGACGACCAGCTTGAAAATTGTAATAAGAGTGATGAAAGACAAGCTCCAGAAAAGTCTAGCCAATTGGATCTTTGCAGCGAGATTCCAACGTCTGATGATCAAAGTCCTTGCAAGGGATTCGATACTTTGATGGAGATTCAAGAAAGGGTTTCTCTAATAAATTCTAAGGTGGAACAAGTCGCTAAAACCCTTATTACAGAAATTAATGAGGAAGAGAGTCTGAATGAAGAAGTTCAGAGAATAAATTCCAATATTGAGGTTGAAAATCTTCAAGAAAAGAAAAAAATCGAGGAGTTTCCGCAACCGAGTTTGAAGGAATTTGCAGATAAGGACTCTAATAAATCGGAAATGGACAGATCGGCTCTCCTGTCTCCAATTTCGGATGATTCAACCCTTTCTGGAGATTCGAGTAAAAAGAGGAAAAGGCCAGCAACGAGTTTGTCCCGAGCGGAGAAAATTAAAACGAGAAGAATTTCGAAGCCTCAGGAAAGTGAAGAAGAGGAAAAAAGATCCAGAGCTTCTTCAAGACAGAAAAGAGGATCGACGACTCCAACTGCGGATTCCGAATCTCTGAAGAAGAGAAAGAGGACCTCTGGTGAGAAAGGTGGTGAAAAAGTTTTATATTCGAGGATCAGGGATTTGCTGAAATCGGAACTGAGGATTAGACGCAAGGATAAGAAAAAGAGGAAAGTTTCTAGAGAGGAGATGGAGAGTTGTAAAGTCAAATTAGTTGACTTGAAACACACTTATATGAGAGAAGAATTGCCCCAGACTGTTTTGAAGAGATTGGGATTGTCTAGGATTAATTTACCGAGCAGAGAGAGTCGAATTCTGATTGATAATTCGAGTTTGCAGGAGGAGATTATGAGGGTTTCGGAAATCAAGAGAATTTCAATTGACGAGAGCTCGGAAGGGAATAGAAACGAGACAACTTTGTATATTTTCAAAATGGACCAGTCGAACAAACTCGAGGCTGTGAAGGTCACAGAAGATAAGAAGAAGGATGAAATTGAGGAAAAAAATAAAAATGAGATGATTGAAGATCAGAAGGCGGAGGAAGAGATTTTGATAGACCAGGAAAAAGTAAAACCTGTTCTGAGAGAACCGGAGGTTGAAAATAGAGAGGAAGTTCCTGTGGAAAACTGTTTAATTCCAAACGGTCCAGCAGCTGAGCAAGTTGCGAGCCAGGAGGAAAATTTGGTCGAGACTCGGGGAGAGGAAAATCAAAATCAAGTTGATAATGTCGAAGATGGGGAGATTGAGTTACCTAAAATTCAGTACACAGTGCACAAGGGACCGATTTTGGACATTAAGGTAAAGAATCAAAAGATGATTTGAAAGAGAAATGATAAAATGTAGAATCGTTTCTTTAATGTAAATGGCTTTAATGTGTTTTATTTTTGTCACTTCGTAATTTGTATTATTGTTTGATTTATGAAGGGATCTATTTGAGATTAGAGATAGAAAAGTTTGATACGAAATGTAGTGTGTCCAGAATATGTTTATCTTTATCTTTATCAAAATTTTAGATTATTGGGGATTCTTTCTTGGCTGCAAGTGAAGACGGCGCAATCTATAGATATAGCCAAACTTCCAACGGAATTTTAAATATTTACAAAGGTCACACACATGCAGTAACGTGCCTTTACGTTTTGAATCCTGATCCCTTGAATCCGAGTAGAAGGTGGATGTATTCGGGTTCCTTAGACGGAAGTATGCGCTGTTATGACATTGGGGTGAGTAGAATTTATTTTTGGATTGATTTCTTTGTTTAAGAAAATGATAAATGATTTTCTGACCTTTTTTTCAGACTGGAGAACAAATGCAGAGTCCGATTACTATGGGAAGTGCTGTCCAGTGCATGGATCAGGCTTGGGGAGCAATTTTTATTGGTACCACCTCAGGCCTTGTTTCACGTTATCATATAAAGGTGAAAATAATTGATCAGTCGTAAGAGAAATTTAAAATGTCAATTATTTATTTAAATACTCATTTTAAAATTTCTTTATTTTAGGCTGCTGAACTGAAAGGAGACACGATTCAATTCTCAAAAAAATCTGTCCTGGCTTTAAAGGCCACGAGTGAAGGTCCGAGAAAAGTTCTCATTGTTGCATCTAGAAATCAACCCATTATGATCAGGGACGCCTTTACCGGATTATTTCTTCGACAGATCAGTGGCCAAAAAAATTACACAGTTTATAGTTTACTGAGGAATCATAATTTAATTTACTTTGGCACTAGTAGCACGTCCATTCCCGTTTACGACTTCATCGTAAGAATTCTTTTTTTATAATATTCAAGTACATATAAATATTTTTCAAAAGGAAGCTTCAAACTTTAAACTTTTCAGTTTGATATTATTCATTATTAAATGAATTTAATTTGACTTTACTTAATCTCAAATGCTTTCTATTTGAAACTGTCTTTTTTCCATTTTAAAATTATTTAAAATCTACTTTTGCTTCAAGTCTCTTGTGACACCTTTTTTTTCAGACTGGTGAGCAAAAAGTTCAATACAACGCTGGTGTCGGTGTTGTGTGTATGTATTTATACGAACGCCTCCTCTTTGCTGGTTGTTATGATGGAAACATCTACATTTTCGACATACAGGTAAAAAAATCCCTCAAACTAAACTCCAATACTCTGTATAAAGTTTTGGATACAAATTCTAACTGCAAATTTTGATCTCTTCATTTT
>CAJFCO010000122.1:1237024-1269166 GCA_904066015.1 Synergus gifuensis
CTTATTAGCTAAAAATATTTATTATTATGAACGTATAATTGGTATAACTAATTTGCTCTTATGGTAAAGTATTACATTCCCTTAAATGTGATACTTTACCATAAGTGATACTTTACCATAAGAGCAAACTGGTGGGGTAAACCAACTATCGGTAAATTAAATTTGCCCTTATGGTATTTACCACTTGTTGGTAACAGTAGATCGCTGGTAAATAGGTTTCCTGAATTACCACGCAACACGTGTTAAAATTGAGGTTAGGTTTTCAAATGAAATGTTTTGATGGTTTTGATGTTTATGACATTCTTCAAAAATAAATTTTTTTCTTAAAATGAGTGCAGTAAAATTTAGTTCCAAAGGCAAAAATAAAGCTAAGAAGAAAAGGCCGATTCAGAAAACGAGAAAAGAGTTGCGAAAAGAAAAACGTGTTCAGAAAAAACAGAATCGAAAGTTGTTTTATGAAAAGAAAAAGTCGGAACCACAAGAAACGGGCAAATTTGTTTTAACCTCTAAGCAAGGAGACAAAAAATTATTAAACAAAGACATTAAATCTGAAAAGGAGAAAGTGCTAGATAAATTGGAAAAAGAACAAGAAAATGAAAAGAGAAAACAGCAAAAATTGGAGAAGGAAATGGCGAGACAAAGAAGAAGGCAGTTGAAAGAAGCTAATATGGAAGAGGACCGAAATATTAAACATTTGGAAAAGCAATTAAAGTTGAATAAAAGAAAGAGCAAGAATGTTCCCAAATCTTTTGCTTTTGACGGCTTGGATTGTATCCTTTTAATATTTTATATTGTTTTTTCGGGTTGTATTAAAACGTTGATAATATATGTCTAATTTTTCATTCAATACAATATATTTTATAACAAAAATATCTAATTATGTAATAAGAAAAATGTTTTATTTTGTCGTCTTTTCCTTAATACATTTTTAGATCTTTTGGACTTTTGCGATGAAGAAAATAGAAAAATTGCAGTGGAAACTGAGAAACAATTACTCGGAGCTGATTCTGAATCTGAATTCGAAGAAGATTTCGCAGTTGCGGCTGGAGAAAGTCTGAAAAAAGATGAAAAGAAAAATAAGAAGCCTTCGAAAATAAATAAATCTGATTCCGAAGACTCAGAAGATAATTTCTCCTCCGATGACAATTTTGATGATTCTTCAAAGAAAGAGAAACTGAATAGCAAACTGAGTAAAAAATCTCCACTAGTTGATGAATCAGAAGATGATTTTAGTTTTGACGAAGATATGGAAGATGTAGATAACATTGAAGAAGATAGTGAAGAAGAAAACTTAATAAATAAAAGAAATAAAAGAAAATTGGAGACAAGCCAGAAAACCGCTGACAAACAAAAGAAAAGAAAAGTCTTAGAAAGCGAAGATTTTGAAAATGATTCTAATTCTAGTGAAGAAAATTCTGGAGAAGAAGAAGAAGAAGAAAATGCAAAACTCTGGGAAGATATTTACGGAAGAACGAGAGACAAGGATGGTAATGTTGTAACTAATCGATATGTTCCTCCAGCCGCAAGAGCAAAAATTCTCGAGGAAGATTCTGTAAATAGCGAAAGGTTAATTAAACTCAGAAGGCAATTAAAAGGACCCTTAAACAGACTAACGGATCGAAATATGCACACGATAGCAGCTCAAGTAATTGAAAACTATCTTTAAAATTAATAAGAAATCTACTTAAATTTAAGAGTGTTGGATCCAACACCTTTAATTTATTAAACTCCTTTTTAATTTAATGACATTTTCTGTTATAGATGGATGAACTTTTTATGACAAACAGCCGCAACGACATGAACGAAATGTTGTCGAAGTTAATCATGGAAGCGATCGTTGCTCCAATCATGACTCCTGATCGTTTGATTATGGAACACATGATGCTGATTGCTGTTCTTCATGCGAATGTTGGTTCCGAAGTTGGTGCTCAATTTTTACTAACTGTTGTGAAAAAAATCAATGAGATGCTCAATTCGAAACAAGAAGTTGAAAATAAGGAGCTCGATAACTTAATCTTGATGCTTTCGCATTTATACAATTTTAAGGTCTTCGGATCGAAATTAATCTACGAAATCCTTGAAAAGTTATCTGAGAAGTTTACCGAAAAAGAAATCGAGTTAATTCTTCTTATTTTGAAAAGTGTTGGTTTCGTTTTAAGGAAGGACGATCCACTGGCTTTGAAGGAACTAATTTTGAAGTTACAGCAGAAAGCAGCAGTTGCCAAATCCGAAAAGTGTGTTTCTATATTTACTTTTTTTTAGAATACGTTAGAACGTTTCGATTCAATTACAAAGATTTTTTTTAAATTTCTAGCTTAAGAGTAAAGTTCATGCTAGACGTTTTACTGGCGATAAAAAACAACAATATGAATAAAATTCCGCAGTACGATCCTTCTGTTTTGGAACATATGAAAAAAATTCTAAAAACTTTAATTCGAAAAGGAAACGGAATTTCACAACTTAATATAACACTCGAAGACCTTCTTCAAGGTAATTTTGCGTTACTAATTAATTTCTAATTCTTATTCAATTTATGAACAGACTTGTGATTCATTTTTTGTCCTTAATTGTAATTTTAATTTATTTTGCTTTATTCAACAGTTGACGAAAGAGGAAAATGGTGGATTGTAGGAGCAGCCTGGTCGGGAAGTTCAACTCTTGACAAAAAGGAAAAAACTAGAGAAAATAAACCAAAGTTCAGTCAAAAGCTTCTCGAATTAGCACGCAAACAACGAATGAATACTGATGCTAGGAGAAATGTCTTCTGTATTTTAATGTCCGCTGAAGATTACTTGGACGCTTTCGAAAAACTTAACCATCTCGGTCTCAAGGATGGACAAGAGAAGGAAATTATTTATGTTCTGATGAATTGTTGCCTACAGGAAAAAAATTTTAATCCATACTACGTTGTTCTAGCTCAAAAATTCTGTGATTATGATAGGAAATATCAAGTTAGTTGAACTAGATGATTTTTTCTCTATTCTTATTCTAATTTTACTAATTCTATACTTTTTTTCAGATGACGATTCAATATAATCTTTGGGACAAGCTCAAAACTTTGGAGAATTTTAATAACAAACAGCTGACAAATTTAGCTCGTTTTCTTACACATTTGTTCTTGCAAAGAGGATTATCGATTTCAACGATGAAGGTGAATTTTTTTCCAATTTATTCCCTAGTTCTCTCAACTAAACCATAATTTTCTGAAAAGATATTAAGAATATAAAAAACCGTAGAATATATTCATATCCCTTCATTCTCTACTGAAAAAAATGTTACTAAGATGAAAATCTGATATTTTTCAGGTCGTGCAACTTGAAGAATTAGACAAACCGAAAATGAAACTCTTGCGTCAAATTGTACTTGGAATTTTGATGCATGAAAATACTGAAGTCTGCTTGGGAGTATTTGAGAGAATAACTCGATCGGAACAACTGAAAAACTTCAGGGAAGCCTTAAGATTATTTATAACTCAGTTCGTCGTCAAAAATGCAAAGGAAGGCGTTATTCCAGTAGAAAAAGTATCCCTGATAAAGGAACGAGCAGAGCTCGTGGACAGAATATTAGCAACACGTAATTCGAAGATTGTATTTTAATCTACTTTTAAATTAGTTAGGTATATAAAAAAGACATGATTAGTTTTATTTATTATAAATAAATAAATAATAATAATAGAACCTTTTGAATGACTGAAATAGTTTTCAATGAAATTGGTACATTTTGAAATGAATCTATACGTTTGTTTGAAAATCTATTAAATATTAAAACAAATCAAAGTCTTGTATATATAACGAAATAAATTGAATGAGCCCTATATTTTTAATTTATCGACTTTTTTTCCCCCTTTCTTCAAAAAGCCCTCGTATATTCAAAATTTTGAAGGGTATTTGCAGAGAAAATACTAATTTCATCAAAACCGACTGTTCTTAGCTCATGGTGATGAAACTGAGCGATTTGGATGTTAAATAAAAGAAAATTAGGGACAAGTCAGAAAATCACAGACCCTTTATATCCGCGGGGAACCTTTCTACTCCACGGGAAACCAAACAAATACTATGCTGACAATATTTGAATCAATAAGTACAAATTGAATTGTACTAAAAAAAAATCTTGTTTAAACAAAATTATTACCAAGTTTCTATACTTGTGACGTGTATACAATTATACATATTAACGAGGACTTTCCCGACGTATCTAATCGAATATTTTCCTCAAATGAGGATAAAGTGGGGAAGATAGTTGAACGCGTATATAAGGAGAGTCGATTTTCTTCAAGATATCAGTCAGAACACAATCAGCAATCATGTCTGGAAATTTAACTGTGAAAATATTCCTTGGAACAATTGTCATTGTTTGTAGTTGTTTAATCATGCAATTTGCTGCAGAGCCTGCTGGACGCAGAATGTGTTTGAAAACTGTTAATGGAAAAAAAGTTATAACCACCTGCTAGTATAGTAAGTGGATAAAGTATTTTATTTATGTTCAAACAATTCATTAAATATTTATTTGTATCTATTGTAATCTAAATCGTTTTTATATACAATTTTAAATGAAGTGAAAAGTTAATTTCAATTCGATTCACCTGATAAAATATTTACAGAATTTTTCAATGGAAACACCTTTACAGAATTTCTATTATTTTTACATTCTCATCAGAGAGAATGTATTATATTTATGTAAAATTTACCCCCCCCCCATTTTTCTCAAATGTCCACGTTTTGTGACCCTCTGAACCCAAAAAGCGGGAAGATTTTTTGATATTTATATTTTATATCTTTCTGTTTCAGAAAAAATTTGCCGTCAGAAGGATTTATTATTTGAGTGGAGGAAATCATGAAGAACGAATTAAATGTCAGTAAATAAATTGAAAAATTGTTTATAAACGTAGATAGAGGATAATATAGACCAATTTTTTTCAAAATAAATTTTGAAAATTATTCCAACCCCTGTCACTTAATAAAAATCTGTTTTAACACATATTTTATTCTTAACCTAAATTTAATCATTTTTAGGCAAAATAAAGGAGAAAAAAGGATTTTCAAGTTAGATTTCTAATTTCTTCTTTTGTGCAAAAAATATTAAAACTAAATATAATACTTTCACTCTATACACAAACTTTTATTAAAAAAAAAAAAAAAACGTTTGCCTATACAGTGAAAAGATACATACTTCTTATATTTCTTAATTAAAATGAGGAAATTGAATTTTGAAATTGTATCCAACACGCCTAAATTACAATAAAGCAATAATTTATATAAAACCAGATATTTTTATTTAGCTTCAAGCTATAGATGTCTGTCTTAATGCAAATTTAAAATCTTCTCGCATACATGTCGTCTTTTTTAAATATATAAATAAAATGGATTTTAATCTAAAGAGTCATAAATAAATTTCGATTTTTTTACTTATATAATTACATTTTTTAAATGTATACCTATACTTTCAGAAGCTTTAATATTTAAATATTTTAAATCTCATATAAACTTATTAGAAGATAGTCCCAAAATCTGGACTAACGAACAATAGTGGTTTGTGTGCTCTGCACAAGTTTCTTAAATCTACCGAACTTAAGTAACTGAATATATTCTGGACAATAGAACTTGGTAAACTGAACATCAAAGCCTTATTCAAAAACTTAACACTGATCTCTAGCAGATTTTTCCTTTCCAAACCTCTTTCAAAACGAACTCTTATTTCCTCCGAATACAACGGAAATTGCTTCCTGTAATCGACAATTTGTAAAGTCTTTACAATGTTAATATTCTTCGTAAAGGTAGCAAGTTTCCTTTCATTTGCTCTCAAAATATCGAAGTAACTAACTTGGTTGCTAATCTCCGCTTTCTTCATTTCTTCAATCTCCAGCTGACAACGTTTATAGTAAGACTTAACAAAATCTCCATTGATCAAACTCAGACTTTCCAGATTCGTTATTCCATCAATTGCTTCTCTTCTAGCAATCGCTTGAGTGAAAAAGCGGGCGATACTCTTGAACTTTTCACACTTCACACATAAATCTTCGTATATGTGAGGCTCATAAGGACCGTAAGAGAAAAAAAAATGATGGTAGTCAAAAATATCCAAATCACGATCCTTGCAATTTTCTTTTGCATCCTGAAATTTTACGATTGAAGAAGCAGAATTCACAGCATACCAGAAAGGCGTGTGTCCATATTGGTCCACAATATCGATATCTGCGTCATAATAAAGCAAATACTCTACTATGTCAACATAGCTTCCATGAGTTGCGAGATGAAGAATCGAATCTGTTAAAACTTGATTTCTTCTCACTCGGGTGTTGACATCGAGACCATGTTTTAGTAAAATATTCACCAACTTCTCAAATCTTCTGAGTTTACTCGATCCATCTTTCTCCATAAAAAGCGAGGGAATTTGACTTATGATTTTCTCCACCATTGGAAAGTCAAATTGATCTCTCTGATTCACATCTACACCACATTCTACAATCAGTTTGATGAAATTTTCCTCCACACCAGTCTCTATAGCCAAGTCAAGTACAGATAATCCATGTTTAGACTTTATTTCAATCGAGGCTCCTTGTGCTACAAGTAATTTGAAAATATTTCCTCCTCCTCGTTTCACAGAATGAAGAAGTGGAGAAAATCCTAGAGAGCAGACAGAATTAATAGAGGCTCCATATTCGAGCAGTTTTGTTATCATATCCTCTCGAAGACAATTTGTAGCCAAGTGGAGAGGAAAGTCTTGTTGGGTATCAAAGTTAATAAATACTCCATATTTCAATAGCACTTCAACAACCTGCACGCTGCTTTTCTCAATAGCAAGATGCAGAGGTGTGTAACCTTCTTTGGAACTTAAACTGAAGATGAAGTTCAAGGTCGCTTTGAACATGAGCAGAAGATTAACGATCACGGCGTTTTGGTTGAAGATGGCTGTGAGAAGAGCACATACACCTGAATGATCAGAGTTAGGATTTGCTCCGTTTCCTAGAAGATAAGCAACCATATCCTCCCGTCCTTTTTCTACAGCAACGCAAAGAGGAGTCGCGTTATTTTCTGCTTTCGAGTTGATATCAGCGCCCCACCTTAGCAGCATCTCCACAATAGCCTTGTTTCCATTTCGGGCGGCGAAATGTATCGCCGCGTAGTCATTTTTAAGTTCATCTGCTACCAACTCACTAAAGGAAGGGTAGCCATACTTCAAGAAGCATTCGAGCGTACATTCCGGTTCATGGATTTCCATATAGAGTCTCGCATTTACATCAGCTCCATGATTTAGAAGTATTTCGACGATTTTCACGTGTCCCTTAAGCGATGCTGCGATAAGTGGCGATGAAAAATCTTTTTTGTAAGAATCAACAACTTTTGAATTAACTTCTAAACCACTCTTCAGAAGTAAATAAACGATATTCACAAAACCTCGTTGAGCAGCAACATGGAGTGGCGATAGGAATTTTAAGCATTTCATCAAAAAGTGTGCTCCTTTCTCGATAAAAAACTGAACGATCTCCTCGTATCCTTGATAAGCAGCTACATATAATGAAACGTAGCCCTCTAGCCATAAATGCGGTGTCCTGATCGAGTTTTCATACAGCAGTTTGATAATTTCTAAGCTTCCTGTCGCTGCTGCGAGATACATAGGAAAAAATCCAAATAAACAATCTGGCGCTTGGACATTTGAGCTGGCTCCATATTTTAATAAAAGCTTAACCATCGACAAGTTCGTTCTTAAAACAGCAAGATGAATTGCATGTAATCCATTATGCATTGAAAAGTTCACCGGTATTCCGATTTCCAAAAACACCTTCACCACGTCTTCATGGCCGAACTCTACAGCAATATGAAACGGTGTGTAACCGTATTGTTTTTCTGGAGTGATTAAAGAAGCAAAATCACATCCGCTTTTTAAAAGAGCGTAAATAATAGGCAAAGATCCACTCCTCGTCGCATAGTGAAGAGCAGTTAATCCTGTTTTGTCCACTGCATTAAGCTTTCCACCATACTCCAACAAAGTTTCAAGAACTACTGGAGAAATTTTTTTAGCAGCGATATGAACCATCGTGCGCCCAGTATAGTGTCGGGAATCCGAGTCAGAAACCTCTTCTTCGTTTGCATCTGCGCCATTCTTTAAAAGTAGTCTAACGATATTTTCGTTCCCACTTTCAACAGCAACTTGAATCGGTGTCTTTCCAGTCTTCGGAGAATGTTTAAAAGGTTTAGCACCTTTCTGGAGGATCAACTGAATCAGAGGTATATTATTCGTCTCCAGAGCGCAGTCGAAAAGCATTTCGTCGTTTAAAACCGATTTAAAACTTAGAATTGTTTCGATTGTTGGCATGTGCTGTGTCTCAATAGCTAAGCAGAGTGGCGTCTTCAAATTGTTGTCCTTTGCAGACAGCTTTGCTCGATGTTGCAAGAGAACTCGAACAGCTTCGGGTTGCCTGTTTGCAGCTGCGATGTGGAGCGGTGTCCGGTTGAAATTTGCCACGTTATTAACGTGGGATTTTTTCTTTAAAAGTAAGGATATCATTTCGCAGTTTCCAATTTTCGCTGCAAAGTGGATTGGTGTGAAACCAGTTGGGGTGTGTTTGACGTTGATCGAAATCTTTCTACTGAGGATGAAATCGAGAATGAGTTCAGCTTCCTTGTCGACTGGAACTCGCTCGACAAATACGTGAAGAGGTGATCTTTCCTTTTCGTCCTTTACTTTCAAGCAGCAACCTTTTTCTACTAGTAGTTTGATTGTTTCCAAGTCGCTCTTGATGACGGCTATGTGAAGGTGGTAGACATTGTTGTGACTGGTGGGAATGTGATAACTCAGTCTTATCAGCAATTTGGTAACATCGTGGCGATTATTCTTCAGAGCCTCGTACAGGAAGTTGTATCCTGGAGGCCAGAGAAATGTAGGATATTTTTCTGTAGTCATTACGAGTCGATTAACTTTTTCTACGTCTCCTTCCAGGATAGCAGAAACCAGTTCTTGTCTTCCTAATTTAGTAATTAGCGCCATAGTTATCTGGAAGGAAAGAAATTATTTTAGAGAATATTAATTAGAGAAGATTTAACGGCATTACATACCAGTTCTAAACCTTATAAAAGTTGATTTATTAATTTTACTTGATAAACATAATAATTAGATATTTCTCACTTTGTACAACTAATAATTTCTTAAATAGAATTATTGGTACAGAATGAAAAAATTTGTAATTTTAATACTTTTTGAATACAATGAAGATTTAAATTTATGGTTAATTTTAAATTCCTCGCTTTATGCAAAAAGTAAATATTTTTTCGCTCTATAGGCAAATTTCTATTTCTAATTTCTATTTCTTTTTACATGAGATTGCATCTACGGAGAAAAAATAATTTTAATTCTATTAATTGTTGAGCAAAATTCTGAAAAATTATAATTCATCTGTTTAGATATCAACAATTAGGTATTTCATGTTGTGACGTAATAGTACAAAAATGGCCATACACTGGTGCATAAAAAAATGTTATAAATGTATAATTGAGGGTCCGGATTCTAAAACCACGCATAAAATTCGCCTGGCTACTTCAGACCTCCAGAGTTGACCCCTGATGTCTTCAAAATCTATTTCGAAAATAAAATTTTTCAAATATATGGCTTTGTAGGAAATTTCATGGTGCATCTTTTATCCTTTTACAAAAAAGTTGTATTTTTCTTACTGTTTCTAAAAGAAAGTGGAAAAATTCTATTTTTGAAAAATTAAATTTAATACATATTTTCACTTCTACTCGCTCAAAAAGACAGAGTTTTTAATATTTTTAAATGAAAATTGGAGGAGTTGTGCTTCAAAGTGTTTTGAAAATGATATGCTCTTTAAAACTTTTCCGATTTGTTATGAAAAAAAGTTATTAATTTCTTTTCCATGCGGTATCAAAATAACGATACGCAACTTTGAAACGCTTTGTTTATCGAGGGAATTTTGAGTAAGCCCAAACTTCCAGCAGAAGAAATGTTCATTAAGATATAATGAAGTATTATGAAAAGTTTTACTTTAATTGAATCAATCGTTAAAGAAATATAAGCATTCGAACAGCGAGTCAAATATAAACAGAGTGCGTGAGAGGTGAGAATACTTCGGCGCCCCAACCTATCGTCATATTCTCACCTCTCATGCGCTCTTTTATATTTGACTCGCTGTTTGAATGCTCATATTTCTTTAATGATTGATTCAATTGAAGTAAAAATTTTCATAAAACTTCATTATACCCTAATGAACATTTCTTTCACTGGAAGTTTGGACTTACTCAAAATTCCCTCGATAAACGAAGCGTTTCAAAGTTGCGTATCGTTATTTTGATACTGCATGGAAAAAAAATTAACAACTTTTTTTTATAACAAATCGGTAAAGTTTTAAAAAGCATATCACCTTCAAAACACTTTGAAGCATTACTCCTCCAATTTTCATTTAAAAATATTAAAAACTCTGTCTTTTGGAGCGAGTAGAAGTGAAAATATGTATTAAGGGGTTATTCTACTTTACCACTTTCAAAAAATCGATTTTTTTTCTTACATTTTTCGAAAGAATATATATCTAGAAATATTATGTCAAGATTTCAAAAAGATCGGAGCAGTGTAACTATATTTTTTTCGTACCTGAACATCACTATATCGGAGGGCTTACCTGAGCGCGCACATGAGTGGGTTAAAAAAACATTTCGCGGACAAATTGATATTCAGAAGCTATTTCTGAACCGATTTGAAACTTTTTTTTATATTGAAGCTTATAAAATTCTGCACAAAACTGTTAATCCATATTTTGAAAAAAACAAATTTTATTTTTATTTATACAATAAAAATGAAAAAAAAAATTTTAGTTTTTTGACTACAGAGAAATACTTGTATTTAATCCCAAATACCTAGAATCAATGAAACAACTAAAAAAGGGGAAAAAAAAGAAAAGAAAAAAAAAGACAAAACTTTAAACGCGTTTTTCTCAAAACAAAGTTTTTAAAACGGTACCAAGGATTTTATGAAAACTACTCAACGCATCCTTATAAAATTTAAACCACACATTCTACACATATTGAACTAGGTCTGTAGTCTCTAATATATTAAAAAAATAACATTTTTACTAATTTTTTAAACAAAAAAACAGTGAAAAAAAATGCATTTTTTTCGATTTTTGTCCGCCATTTTGTGATTTTTTCATAAATATTAATTATTAGAGGCTACAGACCTAGTTTTAGTAATACTGAAGCTAACCCACTTTGTTTTTTTTTTTCAGCTAGCCGTTACCGAGATATCCCTGGTACCGTTTACCCTTTTGATTTTGAGAAGCCAACGCACAGCCATTATTTTTAATATAAACGTTGAATAAAGTTAATAAAAAAAAATTTTTCATGTAGTTTAATACATGTTTTATCATACCTAAAAATATTTATTTCCATATCGTTCATGATATACTCAAAAAAAAATGTTCAAAAATAGCTCTTTTCTTCAGCGTATAAAGTAGAATAACCCTTTAAATTTAATTTTTCAAAAAATTGATTTTTTCCACTTTCTTTTAGAAACAGTAAGAAATACAACTTTTTTGTAAGAGGATAAAAATGCGCCATGAAATTTCCTACAAAGCCATATATTTAAAAAATTTTTATTTTTGAAATCTATTTTGAAGACATCAGGGGCCAACTCAGGAGGTGTGAAGCGACCAGGCAAATTTTATGCGTGGCTATCAGGGGGGTGTTGCCACAGGCCTGCCCAATGTAAAAAAAAGTGTCCTAAGAGTTGAAAACGGCCGCGGGTGGCGCTAGTAGTGACTTTGCTCTACAAAACCATGCAATCCTGTAGGAAAAATATATAACAATTACGAAATAAACATGAAAAACCACCTCAAATAATTGTTCATACATAGAGTAGAGTTATTTAGTAAAGAAGAATTATTTACTTACTTATTATTTTGTTTAACATAGAAAAAAACGGTGCAATTGACATAATACAGACAAACAAACATTGCATGGATATATTCGGGACTTATTCTAGAATAATGAAAAAATAAATAACAAATACACAAATTAACGGAAAAAAATTGCTGAAAATATAAATTACCCAATTATACAATTCACCGAAATGTAAAATAAACGAATTATTATATTTCCTCAAATATTTCAATTCCCCAAATTTCAAACAGCCAAACATAGTTATAATTAATTATTAATTTGTTATCTATTCATAAAATTATAAATAAAACGAACATTTTAACTAATGATTATTTAATACATTATTAATTATTTACGGAAAATTTAAATTTCAGGAATTTAGGGATATTTAACAATTCTCGTCTATTTTATTTCTATAATAAAGAAAATTAGTAAAACAAAATAAATTGTAAATTTTTGGTTTCGTTATTAATATTTTAATTCTATTGTATTAGTCTCTGATATTCAAAAGTTTATTATACATATAGTACAGAAGTTATATAATAACTTCATTTTTTTCATGACTAATTTTAAATCTTTGAATATGAGAGACTAATACAAAAGAATGAAAATATTAATAACGAAACCAAAAATTTACAAAAAAACGAAATTAAAACTAATTTTTTTATTTTGTTTTACTAATTTCCTTTATTACAGAAATAAAATAAAAATGAATTGTTAAATTTCCCTAAATTCCTGAAATTTAAATTTACCGTAAATAATTAATAATGTATTAAATAATTATTAGTTAAAATGTTCGTTTTATTTATAATTTTATGAATAGATAATAAATTAATAATTAATTAACTATGTTTGGCTCTTTGAAATTTGGGGAATTGAAATATTTGTGAACATATAATAATTCGTTTATTTTACATTTTGATATATATCCATGCAATGTTTGTTTGTCTGAATTATGTCAATTACACCGCTTTTTTCTATGTTAAACAAAATAATAAGTAAGTAAATAATTCTTCTTTACTAAATAACTCTACACTATGTATGAAAAATTATTTGAGGTGTTTTTTCATGTTTATTTCGTAATTTTTATATTACATTTCCTTTATGATTACATGGTTTTGTAAAGCAAAGTTACTACTAGCGCCACCCGTGGCCGTTTTCAACAGTTGGGCCATTTTCAACTTGTAGCTTCATTCGTGGGATTTTTCGGCCCCCACTCTACGACCCACGAGCTCATGCTTTCTCTCTCTAGCAACAGTCACGAACCTATTGATAGAGAAAGATAGCATGAGCTCGTGGGTCGTAGAGTGGGGGCCGAAAAATCCCACGATCTGGAGACACTGCTTCATCCGCCTGGTGGCTATAGAATCCGGACCCTCAATTAAACATTAAAAGTGCAAAACAATGTCAGAAAAAGATTATTTAGAAGGATTTCCCGCGGATGTGAAAGCATTTTTGACATTGTTTTGCAGTTTTAATGTTTAATTATACATTTATCACATTTGTTTATGCACCATATTATATGGCCATTTTTGTATTATTACGTCACAACGTGAAATACCTAATATTCAAAAAAATACTTTTGCCAATTCATGTTTTATCTTGAACGAAGGTCTAAGCTTTTCAATTATACCTTTTAAATTCAATTTACTAAAATTTATCATCTAAAATTAAATATACGATATACAAAAATAAAAAATATCTACAGTTTAAAGTAACATAACAAGTAATCCAATAAGTAAAAAGAATTTTAGTAAAACGATTATCGACATTTTGAAATCATTGAAATCGAACAAAGGTACGTAGGTGATTTTAAAATTGAAACTGTAAATTTGTATTTTTAATATAAGTAATAAAATATAGAGAAATTATGTAGCACAATTAGAGATGTTATGAATTAATTAACATTCAATGAGCAATTGCATCACTGTTAATCCTATAAATAAGAAAATAACAATGGAAAAATTGAATTACTAACATAACCACACTTTTGCTATAACCATTTTCTATGGTTTTTTTTTGTTATTTAAAAGATTGAATAGTACGCTTACAAGTCAACATTAATTTACGCTTACAGAATTGAATATTTAAGGTATTTTAATGTACTTACTTGTAAATTTAACGCATTTTTTATTTATACGCATTTGGGAACTGGAGATTTTTTCGACAAAGTGATTCAAACACTACATGCGGAGTGGGGGGGTTGGGGAGCCGTTCCGGCATTTCCCCCACCAATAATTTTTAGTGAGTAATATTACCGAGGTAATATTACCGTTCTCGGTAACGTTACCAAGAAGGTAACATTAAAATAAATTACGTTACAATTTTCGAGAATTTATGAGAATTTATTTTTTTTTAATTTTTATCATTTTTTATCATTTTTTATTTTTCATTTCTAGGAGAGAAAAATCCTCCCCTTGGTGCCTTCTCCTAGCTACGATCATAGATTATCGACGGCCCTGAGACTGCTCACTGACTTTCTGTTGGAGAAATTCTGCCGTAGGCGGAAATTTGAATCGCGCGTCAAATTTTGACCAATGGCAGCACACACTAGTAATCGGCTAGAGAAATACTGCCATTGGTCAAAATTTGGCGCGTGATTCAAATTTCAGCCAACGGCAGAATTTCTCCAACAGAAAGTCAGTGAGCAGTCTCAGGGCCGTCGATAATCCATGACCGTAGCCAGGGGGAGCACCAAGGGGGATTGTTCCCCATCTAAATGAAAAATAAAAATTTTTCTGTAGTAAGTACACTGTAAAAAATATTATCGCAATTTTACCACAATGAATGATGTGACCAATTAATGTTAAAAAAGGGGCCATCCATAAACCACGTGGACAGTTTTTCACCACTTTTTGACCCCCCCTCACCCCATCGTGGACAGCATTCCATGTATAATTTTTTAAATATAAATGGATCATGGAATTTTGTCATACCCCCCCTCCACCCAAAACCTGTCCACGTGGTTTATGGATGGCCCAAATGTTAATTCTCATAAATTCTCGTTAATTCTCTTAAATTACGTAAGTTACAGCAACGTTCTTTGTTACCTTACCCAATTTTAAATTACCGAGAATTTTCGAACTCCACCCCCGCTATCGACCCCTTTCTCTAATGCGCAAGCGTCGCGCAAATCAATTTATTGGACAAAATTCGCGAGAATGTTTGAAATGCTAAAACTGTTATTTGAATTATGTATCAGAAATACTTGTATTTTATCAAATAACAAGATTAGTTCGATTATGAATTAAAATTATACTCAAAAATATTTGAACAAATTGTAAAATCAAAGATAATAAGTTTTATAATATGAGGAAAATCATAAAAAATCATAAAATCTATTTTAAAAATAATTTAAATAATGATCTAATTAATATTTTTATGTATTAAATTAAAATACAATTATTTATTCATATAATGAATTATTTATTCTGATGATTTTTTTAATAAAATGAAATTCAAATCTTTTGAAACCTTTTAAATTATTAAGGAAATCCCTTAAAATCCTTTGAAATTCTTTAAAAACCTTTAAAGTCTTTCTAAATCTCTTAGAATTTTTTTTTAAATCATACAAAATTCTTTAAAATCATTCTGAATTTCTTGAAATTGTTTTAAATATTTTCAGATCCATTGGAATCATTAACAATTTATTGAAATATTATGAAATATCTTCAAAATCATTAAGATTCCTTAAATTCGCTTAAAATATGTTGAAATCTCTTGAAAACTCTTGAAAATCCTTTAACTCTTTTACAATACTCTGAAATTCCTTAAAATCAAAGATTGGAACAAAGTTCCAATCTATATAAAAACTCGATTTCTGCATTTTGCTTAACAAATATTAAAATTGGAATTTTTCCCCCTGTAGAATTAATCAATTTTGGACTCGAATTTTGCGCACAGAGCGAGAAAATATCTAATTCAGATATTTTTTAGGTAAAATGAAAATATTCAATTTTGAAGTCAGATTGTGAATTCTTCGCTTTATGCAAAAAGTATCGAAATTAAATATTTTTTCGCTCTGTACGCAGTCTTATATTTGAAAAAAGATTAGTGCTACACAGCGAAAAAATATATATCTATAATTTTCGTTGAGCAAAATGGAGAATTGAATTTTGAGCTTAACATTTGGGTCCAATGTCCTTAAAATTATTCCAAATATCTAGCAATTCTTTTATAAATTGATAAAGTTTTTGAATTCATTAAAATCATTTGAACTATCTTAAATCTCTTTAAATTCCTTGAAATACCAGAAAATCAAATAAAATCCCTCGAAATTCCTTAAATTCACTTGAAATCTCTTTAAAAAATCTCAGGCTACGCCGGATAAATTTCTGACAGTAATTAATAATAAAATTTAGATTTATGGAAACCGGGGACCAAAAGTTAATTTTCTGAAAAGAACTTTTATGGAAGGGCATGATTTATGTTGGAAAAAAAATCTTAATAAACCCCTGAAACAGAAAAAACACACAAAAACAAAGAATAAAAATTGAAAATGTCAAATCATCATAGTGACTATAGCGTGGAAAAAAGAAATCAGGTTTAAAATTGTGATTTTAAAGGTCTCGAATTTGTGCTCGAGATCCTAATTCGCATTAAAGAAGTAAATTTCGCTTAACTTCTTCATTATCCCGAGCACTGTGATTAGCACCGATGAAACGTATTAATTTTTAAATACAAATCGATATTATCTGTTGCATTTACTACACTGAATCTTCTTCTTTAATTTATTATTGAAATACACGTCAAAAGAAATTTATTTGAATTTGTCAAATAAGACGCAAAGACACGAACACACTCACACAAACTTTGCACCTTATTTAATTGGAAAGTAAAACGGTGTACGCAAAAATTTCCATAGGTTAAACCATTAGTAGTACATCCTACTCTAAGCTTTTCAGATAGATATTTCAATTCAATAATAACAGGGTGTCTAGCATTCTTTATAAGAAAATTCTAAGTCCTTTCAAGACTTTTTAGGTCAAAACATTATTCTAAATTTATAAATTTTAACAATTTTGCAGTACTTTAAATAAGAAAAAGAGATTCAAATTGAATTAATATTTTCAGTTCTCTATTTTCTATTGTAATGCTTTAAATGATAAATTAATCAATAATTGTATTAACTATTCTAGATTTTGATTTCAAATAATTATACTTTTTAACATTCCCGTGAAAAATTCAGAAATTTCCAGACTTCCAAGTTTACTACTAGACACCCTGTTTTTTAGACAGACAAGATAAAATAATGCATTGAATTTTACTTAAAAAATCTCTACTTTAAAATTAATTATGAACTTGTCTTTGAAAATAAAAACTTTGATATTACTCAATAAAGAATATATTACTCTAGTTCGAAAATATTAATTTAAAAAATTGTATGCTCAGGATTTCAACGTTTCAAAAGAAAGGCGCGACTAAAGAAAATTATTAGTAGCATAAATAGTATATAATTTTCTTTGAAACGTGAATTTCCCCTCTTTTCTCGGTATCTCAAATTCGATTCATAATCAAATTATCATTAAAAGCTACAAAAGACGGCATATTACAAGATATAAGATTATTATCTATATTATAATGTGAATAAAATTTAAAATTTATAAGGAAATGACTGTCCAAGAAAAAAACGAGCCTATTCTAAAAAATTTAAACAAATTTCCCACTCGCTAGTTCTCACCAGCGGTCACTATGAGATTGAAAGATTTCGGGTAAATACAACCTCTCCTCGTGTTGGTTTGAACCTTTCGTTCCCAACATGATGAAGAGAAGAGGAACTCAATATTCACTTACCACCTACACACTCGCATGTCGCGTTTCTGATCAGTACGAGCGGCAGATGTTAGATCTTGAATTCCCTCGATCAGATGTTTCTCGACGATGATATAGTCGATCCTCATCGAAAGAATTTATCGTCGTCGATGGAATCCATGGTCCTCCATTATAATCCCTCGTTGTTATCATAGAATCCACTGTTTTCCTCGTGGACTTGTTGTCCTCATTGAATCATCCGTTGTCTCCGTACAATCCCCTGCGCGCTGTTCTCGACAGAATCGAAATCGATACACGTAAAAGAAATCCTAACTGAAAAAGATACACAATTTTAATATATGTTCAATAGATCGTTTAAGGGCGTTGGACTCAAGCCGCAATCTCAAAATTCCATTCTCCATTTTACTCAGCGAAAATTATAGACAAATATTTTTTCGCTCTGTGGCGCTAATCTTTTTTCGAACATAAGACTGCATACAGAGCGAAAAAATATTTAGTTTCGATACTTTTTGCATAATATGAAGAATTCAAAATTTAACTTCAAAATTCAATATTTTCATTTTTCTTAAAAAATATTTGAATTAGATATTTTTTCGCTCTGTACGCATAGTTCTAGTTAAAAATTGATTAATTGTACAGACGGAAAAAATTCCAAATTTAATATTTGTCGAATAAAATGAAGAAATCGAATTTTTAAATTAGAACTTGGCTCCAACACCCTTAAGATTTAAAAAATTTTGCAGTACAATCCTAACATCGACAAAATATAGAACCAAAATATAGAACTTGGCTCCAAAACATCGACAAAATATAGAACCAAATGACGATTATTCATAAGCATAATATGAAAAGTTTAAATAATTTCAATCATATTTTACAAACTACATAAAAAGGTTTAAACACTGAGATCTTAAGCATACTGAAAAAATAATTTTATTATCGAAAATCGATTCTGGAAAATAAAAACCTGCTTTTAGATATAATCAACTTTCACTTAAAAAAGTTTACTTACATTGAATCATTTTGATTTGGAGATTTTGTTATCCCAAAGGGTCCTCGATGGAAACCATCGTCCTCTTAGAATCTCTCATTATGCTCGTAGAATTTTCCGTTGCCTGGTAGAATCTCCCATTGTTCTTATAGAATCACCAGTTGTCCTTGTAGACTCTCTAATATTATCCCTGTTGTCGTCACAGAATCGATCCTCATGGATAGTCTTGATTCTTCTCGAAATGAGTCTTATAGAGTTCCAGGAAAAACATCTGAAAAAAAAGAAAGGGTTGTTAAAAATTGCCCGTTACAAATACGCATTATTATATCTTAGTCCATAATTAAGTTAAATTTTTTTCAAGATTGTAAAATTTACAATTCATGTCGTATCAACTTTAAAATATTCCATTTTATAATTTAACTTTCAAATTCAACAACATTTTTAAGTCCATTCCAATTGAACATTCGAAGAAATTACCTTCAGCAAAACCTCAACCGCTCTTAACTAAGTGAGGGCAATGAACTAGATTTAGATCAGTAGATATATACACACATGACAATAAATTGGACTTCATAATATTATTATTCTGAGAATAGTGACTAAAGGCGTCCCTTTGTTTTGATCAGGTAGTCAATACAAAATCTAATTACTCAAGGTATAGAGACCCGATCTTCATCCATTCCATATAAACATTTCGAAGCAGAGGTATATCGAAAATAAACAAATAACGAAAAGATGTAAGTGAGTCAAATACAACTCTCAATCAGGGACGTAAACGTAATTAAATATGATTGCTTAATTTTTGAATAGAATTATATGCGCACAGAATGCAAAAATTTATAATTTCAATATTTTTTTATGGATACAGGGCGAAAAAATCTTTCATTTTAATAATTTGTGTAAAATGAAGGGATGAAAACAATGAAAATAATTGACTGATCTTCAATAGTCTAAAATGATTTATTTTAAAAACCTAAAAAAGTTTTTAAAAAAACACTTTTTTAAAAATATAATATCTTAAATTAAAATATAGATATACATATAAAGATAATTAAAATATATAATTTTAACAAGTATCAAATTGAAGATTAAAGCTTATATTAACTAAATTTTCTTAAACTCTCAAAGTGAACGGATTGCAAGCTCTGCAAAAATTTCGTAACTCTTCGAAGCTGAAATATTGCAATAAGTGGTCTTTTATAAGAATGGGAACTTCTTTCTCAAAAAGAGTATCAAGAAAACTGGCGCTTATGTCCAGAAGTTTTCTCATATCCTCGCCTTTATTAAATTTAAATTTCAGATCATTTTGAAAATAAATGAAATTTTTTTAATAATTTTTAGATCGTCTAGCTTCGATGACATCAGAATGACGAAGCATATTTAGCCAATTTTCTTTCGCTTGCCATCAGAATATCAAAATAAGTGACATTTGCGCCGATATTCTTCTTCTTCATGGCTTTGATTTCTTCACAACAGTCATAATTATATTTTTTTTTTCATACATAAATGTACTTTAAAACGTAATGGATCTGGATGGAAATAATTACCAGTGAATTCCAATATCAAATGTGCTTCAACCACATCTGCGCTACTGTCTTTAACAGCCAGTTGTAAAGCTCTAGAATCAAAAGTGTTTCTGAACTTCAGAAGATGCTCAACAATAGTTACATTTCTCATTAAGATAGCCGCGAAATGTCCTAATATAACGGGTTCGTCAGTGGGATGATAGACGCGAGATTTCACAAGATAAGCAACAACTTCTACCTGTTGCTTTCTTATAGCTACACAAAGCGGAGTTCTTTTATCCAGAGCTTCTTCTTTTAGATTTGCTCCTTGTTTTAAAAGCATCTCAACGATAGATTTTTTGCCACTCGCAGCAGCAAAATGAATCGCCATGAACCCTAAAGTAAATTTTTCTGAGAGAAACTCAGAGTAGAAATAATATCCATAAGTTAAAAGAGACTCGATGCTTGAGGTTGTTTCCTCAGGATTGAAAGAGACCCTTCGGTTTACATCCGCACCGAAAAAGAAGAATCAGCATTCAAGAAGAATTTGTACAATTTTCTCACTTCCGGAGAGTCAAGCCCCCATCAAAGGAGTAAAATATCTATCCTCACCACTTGGATTTATTTCTGCTCCATATTCAAGAAGCAGATTGACGATTTTTTCATGACCTTTCTGAGCGGCAGCTTGTAGAGGCGTCAAGTATTTTCCGAAAATGAAACTCGGGTTGTAAGCTTTGAACGACGACTTCGTGACCCTGGTATGCGGCCACAAACAATGAAGCGTATCCTTCAAGCCATTCCTGATGCCTGTAACTACTCAATTCAGAAAGGATTTCTACAATATTTGAACTTCCTGCCTCAGCAGCGAAAAATAAGGGAGTTTCGATATTATAATAGTGAAACCATAGGAACATTTCTACATTCGGCAGCAAAGTGAATAGGTTGGAATTTAGATAAAGGGTGTTTTATGCTTTTACAGGTTGAACTATAAGAGGTTTGAAGGAAATATTCGAGAATAACTTGACATTCGGGGTTGAAAGGTCGCCGTTGGGCATAAACGTGGAAAACAGACAATCCATCCTCGTTTAAGTCCAACATAGAACATATAGCAATTCCGTTGAATCTTCTATCTAATATTAAACGCATTACTTCAAGATCTCCATACAAGGCCGCTACGTGAAGTGTAGTAGTCTCACGACATCTTAGCTTAACCATAAATCCAGATTGGACCAATAATTTCGCTATTTGAAGCTGTCTGGTCTTCAGAGATTCACAAAGCAAATAAAAATCAGGTGCCCAAAAGTTTAAGGAAGATGAATCCAGGGAATCTAGAAGATATATGCTTGATTTCTCGTATATCTGCATTGTTCACCGCTGCGATTAGGTTTTGCTTTATTTCGTCTTCCAATTCTGCCATAATTATCTGCAATTAGAAAAATAATTAGAGACTTTTTAGAGAGACTATTGTCTACTCTTATATTAGATAAGTCAAGGTTGTATGACTTCAACAAAATATATCGTTAAATCTGCCCTACTTTTATCTACTTTCCATGGAGATATGGAAATAGTGAAGAAGCTCAGAGAGGACAGAGAAAGATAGTTTCTTCCAAACCAGGAAGAGAGTGAAAAAATGTCTCTCCTTTACAGATTTGCTATGAGGAAACCAGTGGACAATGAAGAGAATAATTAGAGACTATAGTTAGAAATATTTTAAACGTTTAAACATAGAGCGATAAAATGTACTTACTATATTTTTAACGTAAAACGAAGAATTCGAAATCTTACTACAAAATTTAGTCTTATAGATATAATTTATGTTGAGTAAAATGAGGAAATAGAATTTTGGATTAGAATAATTAATGACAATCTTGATTAGTTAAAACTTGGATCCAACACGCACCACCCACCCACACCACCCACAGATAGGGCTGTTGACGCAATGGACAAAAAGTCATTTCGAATATATATATAGTTTTTAGGCCGCGAAAATACACGGATTGAAATTTCTTTTAGCCGGGAAGGGTTTATCGAAGCCAGGAGGGGAGTAGCTCTTTGTTTTTCGAAAAAACTAATTTGTTTGGCTAAAACGGGAAAGTTTCAATTAACCTAACCTAAAACCTAACCGTAGCCGAAACTCCCATTTTAGCCAAAAAAATTAGTTTTTTGAAAAAAAAGTTAACCCCTCTCCTGGCTTCGAGAAACCCTCCCCGGCTAAAGGAAATTTCAATCTGTGTATTTTTGCAGCCTAAAAACTATATATATGTATATTTGAAATGACTGTCCGTTGGTCCAAAAATATTAATAACTGAAAATTTCTTGAATTATAATGCTCTAAATTCTTAATTAAATTAGCGCGAGTGAACAAAATCACTTGAACGTTATATATTTTCTGTAATTACTCGTAAATAAATTAAATAAATAAATAAAATAATTGATCAAATAAATTTTTCATCGACAACAGTATAGAGAGGAAAATATACTCATGTCTATGATATAATGTGCAAAACATTTTTTATTATTAAGGTTACTTACATTGTTGTTAATTCGTTTGTTGCTCTATTACGCACCGGTGCCAATATGCCGGTGAATATAAATATAACCCCAACCTGCCTCAACAACCTCAACAAGTGATCTGCAGTGACCACGTGACGTGCAGTGACCTCAATCGAGCCCCGTACTCTATTGCGCATGCGTCGCAATCGGTATCTGATTGGTTGCTATTCGCGCCCAGTTTGAAATGCAAAAAAATATTTTTATTTTTTATTATAAATAATGACGTTTTAACTTATACAAATTTTTATTAACTAAACATTTGTATAAGTTAAAACGTCATTATTTGTAATAAACAATAAAAATAATATTTTTTAAGATTTCAAACTGCGCGCGAATAGCAACCAAGCAGATTTACAAGTTCACAACTTGTAAAAGGTTATTTTGTAAATAACCTTTTTGAAAATAGTTACAAAATAAATAAGGCCCTAAAAATTATAACCAATTTCAATTTGGAAAGGCTATTGTTGTTACACGAGAATTTGATGAAAAATCGATTTTTCTAATGCTGGACTCACCGCTCGAATTGGCCTCTCTAGTCTTCAAAAATTGTTTTTAAAACATATGACTTTGTAGAAAATTTATTGGCTTATTTTTTATCGTGTTACATAAAAGTTGTACAATCTCTTACCGTTTCTGAAAGAAAGTAGAAAAACTCGAATTTTTGAAAAATAAAATTTAATAAATCTTATTGTGACTGCAACTCACTACAAAAGATAAAGTATTGAATTTTTTTACATAAAAATTTTAGGAGTTGTAGGAATGCTTCAATCTGTTTTCAAGATAATAAATGTTCATGATTTTAAACTTTTACTGAATAAACATAACATCAAAATTGTCGCATAAAGTAATGGTGCGTTTATACCTCGGCCTGCCCGACCGGTGCAGACAGAAAGTGCATGAGAGTAAAAGAGATAGGGATTGAAAAATTGGACAAAAAGAACTTTCTATCTCTTTTACTCTCATACACTTTCTACCTGCACCGGTCGGGCAGGCCGAGGTATAAACGCATCTTAAAAATCAAAATTTCAAAATCAAAACCAAAACAAAAATTTCCCTCATACGCTCCGTTTGTACGAGAAATGCCTTTTTTATCTTTTTCTACATTACCATCTGCCAAGACCAGTATATATTTGCCAATCAAAAACAAACCAAAACCAAAGAATGTCTTTGCCAAAACTACAATTTCGATAAAAAATAAATCCAATTTTTCCATTTATCTAACTTCTGAAATACTTTTTTATTAGAATGTTTATTTGACGTTTTAATAGCCTGCAGTTTTATTAAAACTAAACACATAACCAGTTATTTATTATCTTATTTAAATTTTCCCGATAAAAAATTCATTTCCTGGCACATTAGAGTTCTTAGTGAGTAATATTACCGAGGTAATATTCCCGTTCTCGGTAACGTTAAAATAAATTACCTTACAATTTTCGAGAATTTATTTTTTTTTTAATTTTTATCATTTTTTATCATTTTTTATTTTTCATTTCTAGGAGGGAAAAATCCTCCCCTTGGTGCCTTCTTCTAGCTACGATCATGGATTATCGACGGTCCTGACTCCTGAGACTGCTCACTGACTTTCCGTTGGAGAAATTCTGTCGTAGGCTGAAATTTGGCGCGCGATTCAAATTTCAGCCAACGGCAGAATGTCTCCAACAGAAAGTCAGTGAGCAGTCTCAGGGCTCAGAGCCGTCGATAATCCATGACCGTAGCCAGGGGGGGCACCAAGGGGGATTGTTCCCCCTCCAGGGTTGCACACGTAATATACCTTAGGTAAATTACATGAAGTATTTGACGTAATTTACGTCCCTAGTTTTTTACATGTAATTTACGTTTTCAAGATGGCGACTGCGCTTACATATTTAGAAAGTAAACATAACCTAATTCTTGAATAATTGAGGTTATGTTATGCTCTTTTCCCCCCACCCAACCCTTTAAGGGCATGTGATACTTTACCATAAGAGCAAATTAGTTATACCAATTATACATTCACAATAATAAATATTTTTAGCTAATAAGAGTCAATAAACCTTCGTCTACATCAGAGGAAGGTTTATTGACTCTTATTTACTAAAAATATTTATTATTATGAATTTATAATTGGTATAACTAATTTGCTCTTATGGTAAAGTATCACATGTCCTTAAGGACATGTGATATTTTACCATAAGAGCAAATTAGTGATACCAATTATACATTCGTAATAATAAATATTTTTAGCTAATAAGAGTCAATAAACCTTCGTTTATATGAGACGAAGGTTTATTGACTCTTATTTACTAAAAATATTTATTATTATGAATGTATAATCGGTATAACTAATTTGCTCTTATGGTAAAGTATCACATTCCCTTAAATGCTTTAAATCCAACATTTTATACATTTATTACATTTTTTACGTATAATACGTAAAATACGTATTATACATATAAAAGTCCGAGTTACGCGTAACCGTGCAACCCTATCCCCCTCTAAATGAAAAATAAAAAATATTTCTGTAATAAGTATACTGTAAAAAATATTATCGTAATTTTACCACAATGAATGATGTGTTCAATTAATGTTAAAAAATGTTAATTCTCATAAATTCTCGTTAATTCTCTTAAATTACGTAAGTTACGGTAACGTTCTTTGTTAACTTAACCAATTTTAAAATACCGATAATTTTCGAACTCTACCCCACATGGTTCCGGTTTCTGGTTTAGCCGGCTTTGAATTGAATATTTTCATTTAACTTGAAAAATATTTGAACTAGATATTTTCTCGCTCAGTACGCATAATTCTAGTTAAAAATGATTAATTCTACAGAGGGAAAAAATTCCAAATTTATGTGTTATTTACCATATGAGCAAATTTAGATAACCCGGGTTTTTTTCTACAATTTTTACATTTTCAAAAAAAGTTTAGTCAACTTCCGTCTGTATTCACGTTCTTGACGGATGTTGACTATAATTTTTTTGAAAATGTAAAAATTGTAGAAAAAAACCCGGGTTATCTAAATTTGCTCATATGGTAAGTAACACATGCCCTTAATATATTTATTGAGTATAAAATGAAGAAATCGAATTTTTAGATTAAAACACCCTTTTTTATGGAGTTTTAATTTTCTCGAATAAAAAACATTTACCATGCATTAAAAATTGACCAAACCGTTGATATATCAACTCATCATATATATATTTATATAGGTACACAAATTTTCTCTTACCTTCAACAGATTTTACCCACAATTTAAACTGACTCCAACGCGTTCCTACCTTACCTCCAACTTCGAGGTAACCTCTAAAATATTTGCTAAAGGTGTCACCCTGAAACTTTTTGAAAAACGATATTATTGTAATATATCACAACAAAAATTCCAATGGACGAAAAAAGGTTTAATAAAATTTAAAGAAAATATTTATATGGTAACTATTGGTTTTTACAAGCTTAATTTTGTATCTATTCTCAAAATTATCGCTAACATTCGAAATAATATTAAACTCATGAAAAAGACTTTTATTCTAAGTACTGAAATACATTTGAGCATTAATAGAGTTATGAATTTATAATCTATAACTCTACTTCTTCCTCAAGCGACTTTGTACGGGATATTAGCTCGGCAATCTCCTTTCCCCTAAAATAAAAAATAAAAGATGAATTCGCAATTTAATCTGAGAAAATAGATTACTAAATATCAAATACTAACATTTGTGAAAGATTCGTTTTGATTGTCTCCACTTGTCTTTGTTTAAAGACAATTTCCTTCTTTTCGCCATTTTTCTGACGATCATCCTGATGTAATATTTGCTTCCCAGCTTTCTTTTTAAGTTGGTCCAAACGAACAGCTAATTCCTTAACTTTATCCTCCATCAACCTCATTTCCTCGGCTTCTGCTCTCTCCACAGGTGTCATCGTCGGTTCCTTCAAATTGACAAGTCGTAGAACTTCTTCGGCTCTGTAAAAAAATTATCTTTAGCCCGAAATATATTTATAATCTTCAAAAACAGGATTTTAAAAATTAGTACCGTCGAGCAAGTTCTTCCTGATTATCTTTTATGTCCTCGTAACGTTCAGCTAGTTTTTCTGCTGTCTGCTGAAGATCCTTCTTCATTTCGATCAGATATTCCAGTTCCTTCAGCTGATGATTTTTTAAAGCCTTGAGAGTTCGCACCTTCTTTCCAATTTCTTCACGTACTTTATCTTGTCTTGAAAAATGCTGGGATCTAAAGATAGTCGTAGCTCTGCAAAGCACCTGAAGAAAAGAAATAGTTAAAATAATTACTTAAAGAATTTAACTAATCAAGGGATATAATTTGTATTTAAATCTTACTTCTAGACATTCGAGAGCAGTCAGATTTTGTCTGAAACCGAGCATTGTAATTGGTTGAGAAGATTCGTGTCTCAGAAATTGTTTGATGTAAGCATCAAAAGGCTCCTTAGTAACCTGCGAATAATAATTACAAAATATGAATATTTATTTCATTTGATTCAGTTTTATTTATAAATAGATAATCAAATACCTTTTTACTCGGGCTAGTAACTGGGCGAGGTAATTCAATCTTTGGCAAGTAGTGGAAATCGACGACGGATAAATCAACTACAACTCCGTTGTGTAAAAGACAAATTAAAACACAAGGGTCTTGCAAAAGACCAAAACCAAGTATCGGTGTTGGTTGTTCTATTCCCGTATGCTTTGTTCGAGTGCAAACCAAATACTGTGAATTTGACTGATTCGCAAGTGATGGAAGATACAGATCGAGATTTTCTGTTGAAAGAAAAAAAATGTCACAAAAAGTTTTTCCACAAAATGTAAAACTATGAGAATTTTTAGATTTTACCTTCGCCTGCGCTGACATATTCATCCAACTGGAAAACCATTGGTAGATTTACAACGTGAATTCCGGCATTGTGTGAACAAAAGTATCTAAAAAATTAAAATAATTCACAAATATATATTAGATTTAGCAGTACATGAACCAAATTAAATATTTATCCACAAAAGAGAGGATAAAAACTGTTTAGTCTTGTAAAACTTTTAATTTAAATGTACCTAGATTTATTGCTCTTGTCACTGTGAAGATGAATAGGGCAAGTGTATTTTTTATCATCATCAGTGTAAAGAAGACCCAGTTCCATTTCCACGCATTCGTAGACATAGAGAGCATCGTCTGGGGTATGAAGACTGTAATTCGAACCTTTTTGAGACCAAGACTTGAAAAAGAAAAGAAAAAGGTCTTTTAGATGCAAATTATTCAAAAAAAAAAAAAAGAATAAATATCTTTAAGAAATTTAATTTTTAGGAGAATTAAAATTTAATTATAGTTAGATATTGGATGACAAACTTTGTTTTCCTCGTCTTGGAACTCTTCAGGAAGTAAAATGGCGTGATATATTTTTCCTGTAGACGCAGCAATCACGACAATCGGTGGAGTGGTTTGTAAACACATAATCGAGCAAGAATCTACTCCATAATTATCAATAGCAGGAGGATACATGGAAAGTGTGCCTAGAACCGCAGGCGTCGAAAACCTGAAGTTCAAAATTTAAGATTCATAAATTGGTTTGAAAATTTTACAATGATATAAAGTTAATTTTTAACTCGAGAAACATATAAGAAATTGTTTTCTTCATATTATACAAATCATCACCACCCTTACCCTGCTGTTAAAGTATCACCTCGTACCATAAGAACATCTCCATTTCCTCGGAGAACGAGAATGGGCCACTCTATTTGATTCCAGTTAACTTTGTTGACCTATATTTCAAAATATCTGTTATTATGGTTTCGCAGACAATATTAAACATATTTATCTTTTTGAGATTAAAAAGTTATTACAAGGTGATTTAAAATTAGATTTTAATTTTAATATAGAAAAATTAGTTGTCTCTAGTAATTAAAATAATTAAAAAATAATTATTAATATATTTACATCAATATTTTTATCAAATTCTGATCCAACGGTAGGGGTACAAAAGTCGAAATCCACTGCTGTGTCTCCAATGGATGCGAAATTTGGTATTTTCGATGGAGAAATTGAAGGAGTTGGTCCCACTTTCCAAGTTTTTAACAATTTAGGCGTCTCATCGATTTCACATTCGTACAAACTGTAAGTGAATAAAAATTGTTTAAATATACAAATAGGAGAATAATTAATAAAGCACAAAAAATAGTATTTAAAATTGAAACTGCCGTTGCGATTTAAGAAAGCAATTGATTAACTTACTGGAATATATTTTGGGACGTAAGTACTACGAGATGAGAGTCATTTCTAGATCCTGGGTGCCATCGAGCTTTTCTGATTTCTGTTGTTGCAGACTGCGAACCAAATCCATCCAGATTGTGACTTCTGTGAACAGAAAGAAAAATTAGAGTTAGAACATTATTTTAAGAAAGAGAAATATATTTTAAAGTTTTTTATTAGGATATTTAACAGAGCTGCTTCATACTTAAGGGTGTTGGAACCAGGTTCTAGTCTAAAACTTCGATTTCTTCATTTTACTCAACAAATATTAAATTTGAAATTTTTTCCCTCTGTAGAAGTAATCAATTTTTAATTAGACTTTTGCGCCCAGAGCGAGAAAATATCTAATTCAAATAGTTTTTAAGTAAAATTCGAATATTCAATTTTGAAGTTAGATTTTCAATTCTTCGTTTTATGCAAAAAGTATCGAAATTAAATATTTTTTCGCTCTGTATGCAGTCTTATATTTAAAAAAAGATAAGCGCTACAGAGCGAAAAAATATTTATAATTTTCGTAGAGTAAAATGGAGAATGGAATATTGACTGGTTTTTTTAGCTATTGAAAAACAGGATCTTCAATTTCCTTACTGCAAATTCCTTTTTTTTTTTTTTTTTGAAAATTGCGAGTAAAATTAACATCCTTTTCTCTCTGATGTAGGAAGCTTGGACGAGACGTAATTTTCAGGAGAATAATAAATTGGACAAAGGGAAACGAGAGCATAGAGCGTGCCTTACGTTTCGATGTAGCATAGGCGTGTTGAAGCTTTTCATTATATGCTACTTTTCACACATATGGCAAGATCGCATTATATTTACTCAAGTTACATATATCGTATTTCATTTACTTCAAAAGGGTACTCAGGAGGTTCTGTAGACCAAATTAAAGACGTCACTTCAAATTAAATCCAATTCACCGGAACAGAATTACATTTTAATTTTATTATCTTGAAAACTAAATTATTGACATAATCTAATTTTTAATTTAAAATGTCAACCAAAAATTTCCCTCATTTTTCAGAGTAAATAAAATAAGAAAATGTCAATTTATTTATGTACATTGAAGCGGAAGAGTTACAAAGATTGAAAATTAAATAAATGTTTCATTCAATTAAAAATTTATTTAGAACACGGTATTCATTTTAGTTAAAAAATAATTTAGTCCGAGTAAGTTCTGGTAGAGTAGTTCATGAACCATCAGAGCTTAGAGAATATCCTGGAGTGAAACAAAAGAAAGTTACCTGCAGGGGCTCAAATCTAATTAAGAAATTCTTATACGGTCATGCCGCACACTCCTCCACACTTTCGTGTCCCTGATTCGCGTAGAAATTAAAAATAATTTTACTCCACAAATATATTAACCCTGGAAAAAGGGGTAGAGTGCTTTCTGTGTTCCGTTCTCTCTTTCTCGCTCGACTTGCAATTTGTAGGAATAGCAAGTACAGACCGGCTTTGTAATTCTTTTCATTTCAGGTACCTTCTCTTTCACTTCATCTGAATGATATATCAGCCAATGGTAAAAGCCGTAAAATACAAGAAGATAATTAGTTACAAGAAGATATCTTTCCGAAATAAAATTTACATGTGTGGATCAACATTTTCCGGAATGTTTATATTTAATTTTTTTTTTAGATCTTAGAAGTTGAAATGGGCAGTTTTGATATAGAGGACGACGCTCTTAGGGAAAATTTTGCGGCCGGAGCTTTCATTGAAAAAGTCAGAGTGCAAGCTATTATACGCACTGATGGACGTACAAGGGACATAAATTTTGATAATTCCGAATTTGTGACGGAACGAAGAAAAATTCTCGGCGTCGGCGGCGACGTCCGCTTCAAAAGTGGGAATAAATCGTGTTGCCTTTGTCAACGAACCAGTCATCCACCCCTTGGGCAGCCTCTCTTTCCCTTGTGCCATTCCAGTAAAAACCATAGCGTCAGAGCCCGCTTTTGACTAGCTGGGCGTATGCATACATTTTTATCAATTATTAAGAACTCGGTCCTCTCTTTCTATCTCACTCTGTCTTTCTCCCTCCGTCTCACCGTGCGTGGTTGGTAACTCTGCTATATGCCAGGGACATTAATAACGGGCGAGCTAACCACCCCCGACTACCACGAACCCCGTAACACCACCCCTTGTATCCTTTGCCCTCATCCCTCTGCCCCCCAAACAGCCCCTCCTCACTTTCCATCCCATGCAAAAGCCAGAGTCCTCCCGGACACACGAAAGTACGAGTAATAATAAAATATACGAAATGCGGCAGGCAACCCCTCCTAAACCACCCCCAGAGGTAGTGGCTGCTTCCACCCTCTGTACACGACATTGTTGCATCTCCTAAACTCGTAATTCGGCCACTACCGTAAGATGAATTGCTGTGATTGTTCCTCATTAAAATTCGCATTGACAGACGAGAGGATGTTCCGTACTAAATAGAGAGGGGAGAAGACGAAACTCACGATGTGACTGAAATGCGCGAGGTTTACGAAAAACGCAAATGATAGTAGCATTTGATGCCAACAGATCATTAAAAAAATTGAATTCTCTAATAATTAAGGGTGGCCTCCCTTTCTTAAGGGAGTCTCCAACTGTCACAAGAGTCCTCCCTGTATTTCAAGAACTCATCAGTCTGTTAGAGACCTGAACAGTCAATCAGGAATCATCATCATCATCAGGAATCACCTGAACAGGTATCATCCAACTGACCCCTTCAAAGTAAGGGACCACGTACCTATTTTTATCTCCAAAACCCCAGAACTATATGACCATATCCTCTAATTGCACATAGACTCCCCAATTGCCCAAAGGAATCCTCCAACTGACCCCTTAACACTAAGGGATCCAAGGGATATAAGTATCTTATTGGATCCACTCTATCCCAAGGCAATCTCCAATTATGATACGAAAATTTCAGTATCCAAAAGATTATATGTATATTCCACATCTAACAACTGTCCCACGGGGACCCCTCAATCCCACAGAATCCTTGAAAAGTGCCAAGGGAATTTGATCTATCTCACAGGACTCTCAACTGTTCTCTAACTGTCCCAAAAGACTCATTCCAATGCTCTCTCCAACTTCTCCAAGTCCACATTTATCCCAAGCAATCCATATGTCTTTCCTGCATCCCTTTGAACCCTCCAATTTGAACCCTCTTTATTTCAAGGGACTATAACTATTCCACGTGACTCAAATGTCTTCCTTGTACCCCAATAGATCGT
>CAJFCO010000122.1:1274166-1292141 GCA_904066015.1 Synergus gifuensis
GTCTCATAGGACTCCAACTGTCTCATAGGACTCTAACTATCTTATTGGATCCTAGAATTGTCTCTCGGGACCCTCTCAATCCTAAAAGACCCTCCAATTCATGCAAAATTTCAAGAAAGATGGAAATTAAAGTTAGAACTGTCTCATAGGACACCAACTGTCTGATAGGATTCTAACTGTCTTATTTAAGCCCAGAATTGTTCCACGGGACCCTCCCAATCCCAAAAGACCCTCCAACCATCTTATGGGACCCAAGTGTTAAGCTCAAAATTCCATTCTTCAATTTACTCAACGAAAATTATAGATAAAATATTTTTTCGCTCTGTAACGCTAATCTTTTTTCAAATATAAGACTGCATACAGAGCGAAAAAATATTTAATTTCGATACTTTTTGCATAAAATGAAGAATTCAAAATCTAACTTCAATATTCAATATTTTCATTTTACTTAAAAAATATTTGAATTAGATATTTTCTCACTCTGTACACATAATTCTAGTTAAAAATTTATTAATTGTACAGAGGGAAAAAATTCAAAATTTAATATTTGTTGAGTAAAATGAAGAAATCAATCTTTTAGATTAGAACTTGGCTGACTTGGCTCCAACAACCTTAATAGTTAATTTTCTTTCTAAGACAAAGTACTAATTGAGATAGTATCTGAAAGATATACGGAATTTGAGAGAAACAGAGATTGAGAGAGATAAAAAAATTGAAAGAGTCATAAAGAACTCTTCTTCATGATTTGAAAGTTGATAATAACTTTGTGCTATGATAGAAAAGGATTTAAGGTAAACAAAAGAGGGATTTTCTTCACGAAAGCGTTCTACATTGTAGAGGCGGTGAGTCGTGATTATGGAGAATTTCCCAGGAAGTCTTCGAGGATCGTCGGGTCGCCGGAAGTTGGGACGAAGATCAGGAAGACGAGCTTTGCGTTCTCGGGAAACCAATGGCGATGGAGAGTAACGCACCAAGGCAAGAATTAACGGGCTTAGTTGCCGACGCAGGTGTCGCGAAGGCGAAGCAAGCCAGAGCAGGATGAATTACGGTAGGAGCGTCAGCCAGCAACGTAGTCGTTATATTTTGCGCAACATCCCGATTTTATGGGGCTACCCCACCGTGGATACAAACTTCCCTTCCGGTATGAGATATCAACACAGCGAAAACATGAGACGCGATGAAACTTGTGAAAATCAAGGTATCATCGTACCTCTAATCCATCATTAAAAAAACTCCTTTAATATTCCTTAAGGGCATTGGACCCAAATGTTAAGCTCAAAATCCCATTCTTCATTTAACTCAACGAAAATTATAGATAAATATTTTTTCGCTCTGTAGCACTAATCGTTTTTTAAATATAAGACTGCGTACAGAGCGAAAAAATATTTAGTTCCGATACTTTTTGCATAAAACGAAGAATTCAAAATCTGATTTCAAAATTGAATATTTTCATTTTACCTAAAAAATACTTGAATTATATATTTTCTCGCTCTGTACGCATAATTCTAATTAAAAATTGATTAATTCTACTGAGGGAAAACATTCCAAATTTAATATTTGTTGAGTAAAATGAAGAAATCGAATTTTTAGATTAGAACTAGTCTAACACCCTTAAGATTCCTTGAAATCTCTTGAAATTCATATAATCTTCGAAAGGATGTGTTATGTCGAGGGCTGAAGAGTTCAAATGTTTGAAGCCACTTTGAAAGAACCTATTTTGCACTTCGACAAATCAGAAATAGATTAAAAAATGGATTCTGAAAGTGCCTCTATGTTTGGAGAGAATTTCGAATTTTAGAAAAAGCAGAAGAAGAAATGGTATATCTTTAAACGACAGGATTAACTTTTGAAATTGAATAAAGAGCAGATGGGTTAACGAGTTATGTTGAAACTATGCATCGAATTAACATAATGGCCTCGTTATTTCGCGAGCAGACTATGATGATTTTTATCCCCCTGCTGAATTTCTCATCGTCTCCATCAGTCGACCTCGATGGGAATTCAAGGAGATTCATAATATATTCTAAATAATGTGATATTGCAAGAGCTAGGGACCAACTCTCGAGTTTGGGAACTGTTGTCTCCTGTCCAGAGTCGACTAAGTAATCGCGAAGAGTAAAAAGGACATAAAGTACAGGTGCTGCACCATCAGAAGGGCGCATTCTGCTACATCATGGCGTCCTGCAACGAACTGGTACTACGTGTCTCTCGTTAAGATTTCGTGAGAATCACGTAGCTCTTGCAAAATTTCAACGACGAATAACCGAATCGCGAGGCGAAAGCTCAAGAGACTCAAATGGTCTTCTTCTCACCTATAGTATTAGAAAAGAAATCCAATTAAACTGCTAACAAGGTGCAGAAGTGGAACTCAATAATTAAATTAAGTGCTCCTATCTGCCCGGCAATTTAGTTTTGTCTCACTTTTTACGAAGCCTTATGAGACTCTTCTGCTTAGGTCGTAAAACCACGATTGCCGACCGCAGGAAAACTCACAAAAAAAGGGGAGAAAACCGGTGAAGGAACAAGCAGAAGAAAGAGGGAAGACAAAACGATAGAGTTGCCCTCGTCATTTCACGGCTCAATCTTCTCAGAGATTTTATTATGTGTTCTTCAAAAGTTTACACCTTACTTTTCATCCAAAATTTCTCTACTCCATCGACAAAGTCTTCGCCATCAAAATTGGACTTCCCCCAAATCCCCAATGCTCCTTGAACTTGAATTCCTCAAAGTGTTCAAGTTTTTTAAGTCATCTTCGAAATTACCCAATTGGTGAAAGTTTGAACCATTTCAAACGCGTTTTAAACTAAAAAGGTGCGTTTTCTGTAAATTTACATTACAGACGTAAATTTTTCCTCGGAAGTTTCTATTGTTCTCATATTTCGAAAGGTGGAACTATATAGTTTATACATTCACCCTGTCACTCCTCGCTTTGTCTCTTTGGTCCACCTGTCCACCCCATCTTTCTTCTTCTTCCACTAGCCGTCTCACGTAGCACGTATAGGTGTATAGGTCTTCGCACGTAAATATACATGTATACGTGGCTAGAGCTGAGCAACGCGACGGCGGAAGCTTCTAATCAAAGAATTCTGGGGAGAGCACAGGAGAAAATTTAAATACACGACACGCGTCTCCCGTAACGAAATAAAAGCCGAGGGGAGGCGAATGAGACATCTGTCGGTTCTTTTAATTACCGCAGTACGTGTGCTTCACCGTCTCTACGTCCATCCGTCTGTCCGTGACTCCTCCGCATTTATACGGAAATGCCGGATTCTTTTGTTTGCCTCCACAAGCCGGATCGTCTCGAGCTTCTTCCAACCCCCTTCGCAGTCACGTTTCTGAACTCAATTTTTAAATATGGGACCGTTCAAAAAATCCGTTCTGCCCTTAGGGTGGGATCCAAAAAACTAAGAAGAAGCTAGAAGAAGAAGAAAACTTAATTAATTGATGAGAAAATGTAAGAATAGAGAATATTTTGAATTGGTGATGGTCAGGTCAATCAAGGGTTTTTGTGACTACGAATAAAGTTGGAATTCAAACGAAAGAGGAGGATTGAGTTAATTTCTTCAGTGTTAATTTCGAGTCTATTTTGTAGGGGTCGTAAAGAGCCGAATCGAGCACCTGTACAAGGTCGTATACCAGCATCAGGAACAAGGATCACAAGGGTGGTTTTACAAGAAGATATGGTCCAATCGCTGCCACGTCGACCTTTGCTCCTAACCGCAACTCGTACTACCCTAAATGACATATAGAACGCCTTTTACTTGGCTTTATATACACCAAGTTGCCTTTCATTATTAGCACATTCTCGTATAGTCTTGTCGCAACAAATGTAGACACCCAACCGAGAGATATCTTCGAATGTTTTAGCAAAGCCATCCCTGATTTATGTTTCAAATAAATGCGCTTAGTTGAGTTATACGAAGGAAGGATTTTAATCAATTGTCATGTAACTTCTAGACAAATTGATTAAATGGAAGAATAAAAAGAGAAGGTTCAATTTCAGGCTGCGTACTGAAATTCAAAGTATTTCAAATTATTTTCAGGAATTTTTAAAAAGATTAGTGAAAATTAAAGGGATTTTATGAAATATTAATAAATTTAAAGGGATTTCGTGGATCTCACAAAATCTTTTAAAAATAAAAAATGACTTTAAATTTCTTAAAATTTATGAGTATTAAAATTCCTTAAAAGCATTTTAAAAATGTCAAAATTACTTAAAATTTTTACAAGCTTCATAAAATCCTATAAAATTCCAGGAAAAACTTTAAAATCCCTTAAAAAACGTAAAAATCTTTTAAAATTTAATGAAATCCTCTAAAATTCAACCCTGTTTGAGATTTATTTAAATTCATTAACATTTTTTAATGTTTCTTTACAGATCCTTTAAAATCTCTCACAATTCTGAAAATCATGCAATCTTTTGAAAGCCCTTATAGTTCGTAAAAATTCCATGAAATCTTTTAGAATTTCAAGAGGTTTTCAAATTTTGTCTAATTTTTAGAGACTTCAAGAGTTTTTCGTGGATTTTTAAGTAATGAGCTATCAAAATACAGTTCTAAAGATTCTAAAAAATATTATCATATAAAAATATCAGAACATATCTGTGGGTGGTCGTTTTCTAGATTTTGAAAATAAACGATTGCGATAATTTGATGAAGGCTTTAAGCGTTGTGAAAGAGGAAAAGGTGGGGATGATATTAATTCGGCAACGAATTGCGACTGTTAATACTCTGGGGGTGTATCATCTCTGCTGAATTCAGAGAAACGAAGGGGAGGTTACTCTTGGTGCTAATTATTGTTTTAAGGATTACCGTTATGTGTTTATTATGCGAGGATTCCAGACAGTAATATTCGACGGAATTCTAGCGACTGGGTAGCAAAACGCGAATACCACTTTGAACCGGCCTACGTTTATGAATAATTCTCACCTTCCAACCCTGCCCGTCGAGGCCATCGTTTGCTAATTCTACAGTCGTAAACCTTAATGCTTTACCTGTACTTAGCAGCGCCTAACTTTTGAATTCCAACGACTTTACTTCAATACCCTATTTTAAAAATTTTCATTTTAAATTCATTTTTCTCTAATACGAGAAAATAATTTACTTTTTTCAAAGTAGCAAGCCTCACTGATGCTCACTCAGGCTTGCTATTTGGTATCATCAAAAGAATTTTGCTAAAAAGGAACTAAAAACCGGTAAAGTGTTTGAATTTAAAACTCTTGTAATTAGAGAAGATATAATGCCTGAATAAATATTATTTGCAGCTTACGAGCCGAAATTTCTAAACATAAGGGCGTATTTTTAATTGCATATCAGCAAGTGTCGATGAGGCGCATTTATAAACGCACGTGCGATTTTATCAGAATGTTTATTTTCTCTGATTGGGAAAATATAGAACAATCATTTAAAATCCCAGGCACGCCTGATCCGCCACATCGTCACATTTGTTTGACTTCTTTTTTTCATTTATTTATCGGTCCAGTCGTTTGGAACGCACGCTCACATTTAACGAATGATAGAATCGCAACTGGTACTATCGCTACAACTCTCTCGGAGTCAGATTTATGTTCGTTTACTTTCGCAAAAAAGGGACCTGGGTCACGTACGACAGTTATTTGAAAAAAATTTTACAAAAGAGGAAATCATCAATTATCCTGATAATTTTTAACAAATTTTCTTCTATGTAGTAGTTTTATCCAATTTCTTCCAAATGTTATTGTATAAAAATAAACAATGTACCAGAGGCGGTAGTTTTTCAGAAAAATTTACAAGTGAGCCTTGTCAATCTATTTTTTTCAGTGTGTGTACAATTCTTTACGATTATCGCAGAATAAATGAGAGCAGAAGCAGACGAGATTAATTTCGGAAGTAGGACCTCATCGCACGTATTCGTGCTTTCGAATATTTCGCACGTATCTCCTCTGGCTCCTCTCGTACCTTTACTAGCAAGCGGAGAGGCGTTTATTTAAAAAATGATTTAACCTAATGGTTTTACATATGTAATCCCGATATAAACCCGAGCTAATCTCGGGAAACCACGCGCGGTTAACTCGTATATTCGGCCAGGGTAATCCATACCCACCATCTCTCTTCCACGCACGCCGTCATCTCACTTTCTATCTCTATGAGAGTCACCCCTTTCATGTTAACTCCTACACTCCCACGAGAGCTCTCACCACGATTCGAACTCTTCACTTCACTTCTTTTATTTTTTTTTTATTTTACTCCATTTTCCTTTCTCTTTCCTTTTTCGATGAGCAAGCTGCACGAGGCGAAAATCACCGACAACGTGGCTCGTCGCTTGGGGGATGTTTACCAAGTATCATCCCGAGAGCAGGGAAAACATTGACCACAGGTGTGTGATTTTTTATGGGGGTGAAAAGCCACTCGTGCCAGATATAAAAAAAAACTTGGGGTTTGTCCCTCTCTCATTTTTTTTTCAACTAAAATTTGAAGGTGTAGCGAACTGAACTTTAATAAGTGAATTTTCACTGATGTACAGTAGATTTTTCACTGATTGAGGTCGTGTGAAAATAGTCACTGAGAATCAGTGAAATTTAACTTATTAAAATTCAGAGAGAAGGTCTTAAAATTGAAAAATTTTCCAAAATCGCTATACCGTCAAATTATATATTTTTCACATTATTTTCACACGACTTCAATCACTGAAAAATCTACTGAAAATCAGTGAGAATTTTAGTGAATTTTCATTTATTCTCAGTAGATTTTTATTGATTGAAAATGTGAGAAAATAGTCACTGAGAATAATTGGAATCAAGACTGAGTCAATTTAAGAGTTTAAATTATAAGGGGATTATAGAATCACTTAATTAGAAGATTTCATTTTCAAATATTAAAATTCCTCTATAAAAAAATGAAAAATCAAGAAAAATTTCTAAAAATTCTCCTCTGAAATAAAAACTGTTAAAATTCTCTAAAACTCTAAAAAATCTGCAACTTAAAGAAATCCATTAAAATTCTTTTAAATTATTATAAAGTTTATAAAAGATCTTTCAATTTTTGAAAATCGGATCCATTCTTTTGAAATACGTTAAAATTCTTTTAAATTCCTAGAAATTCCATGAAATCTCTGGAAAATACTGACAATCGTAAGAACAAGTAATGGTAAGACCAGAATTGTACAATTGTAAAAATCAAAAGTATGACTTTATAAACAAAATAATATATTTTCCATAGGAGAGAAGAATTTATAAACTTGCCTCATTTCAAAGGAAGAGCAGAATTCATTTTCATAAGCAATAAAGCATCAGACTTGAATTAGAGAAAGGCGAGTTATTTTTCTTACTTCAGTCTCTCATTTATGCAGATTTATTAAGCGCAACTTTTCGCACTTCAGTTCAGGGGATATAAGGCATATTTATACAATTCCGAGACTTACTCTGGGTTTCTTCGTTGGCAAACAACTTTTGAAAGTCTCGCGGTAAAACATCCGAGTTAACAAGGGGATGGGGATGGCTCCCAGGGATGGCCAAGTGGTAATAGTTTTAATCCGGTGTCTTGAAGTCTGGATTTGGCGTTGCGGCAGTTAGTGGCTCCTGCAATTGTAGGCGATCCTACTTCGCACTCTGATATCATAATCCGAATAATCGCCGTTATTGCCGCCATTTGCTTAATCCAGTCCTCGACTTCCCACACCGCAAGAGGAATTTTATGTGCTCAATACACCGGAAGATCTTACACCTCTACCTCATTTTCACGATGTAATTATTATTCAACTATTTGTAGATACCAGTAAAGAAATCAAACTGCATTTGAATTCTTCTTTAAATCACCTAAAATCACAGTTAAAAGATTAGTAAATTCTTGAGTCGAGAAAGTTTCATTTAGAGATTTCAAAATATTTTAAGGAATTTAGTAACAGGAAGAAATTCGAAAATGTCGATATAATAGATTGTTGTTGAAGGTAACATAATTTTTTTTACGAATCTAGAAGATCATCATTATATTTTTTTCAGAATGGAGCATAAAATTAAAAAAATGTAAGTTGAAATTAAAGATAAGAGAGGTTCTGGCTAAGCGGTCGCTCCCAGAGGAAGAAGGCCCTAAATCCCTGAGATTCGTTCTAATGGTCGCAACTTGCTTACAAACTATTCACGTTTCCACTCGCCATGTTCCACGTTTCGCTGGTGTACTCTGTGCGATCATATAAATTTGGTTACCCTTCCCCTCTGCTTGTTCATCCAAGTGGTAGCTGGCTGTTTCTTAAACACAAAAACTCTCCTTCTAAATCTCTGCCCTAAACTTTGCCACTTTCAAGGGAAAAATATGTTTATTAATCGCGCGTGGTGCCTCGCTCTGAAACCACCTCTGACTCTCAAAGCTTATTTCTCTCTTCCTTCTCAGAGTTAGTACGTGTGATATTTTCCAACTTTTATTTTATTTATAGTTTTCGGTTTTAAGAAGAAGGAAGAAATAATTTTCAATAGAAGAACCTATTCAATTTGGAACCCTAAAGCCGGAATTGTTGGAGCCAAGTTCTAATCTAAAAAAATCGATTTCTTCATTATACTCAAATATTAAATTTGAAATTTCTTCGTTTTATGCAAAAAGTATCAAAATTAAATATTTTTTCGCTCTGTACGCAGTCTTATATTTGAAAAAAGATTAGCGCTACATAGCCAAGAAACAATTATCTATAATTTTCGTTGAGTAAAATAGAGAATGGAATTTTGAGCTTAACACTTGGGTCCAACGCCCTTAAAATAAAAAATGTTATCTTTGGGATAATTTCATTTATGAAAACTTAGATGATCATCAAAAAATAGGTGCTCTCATAATTCTGACCAGTAGTGTACTTTCAAAATTAGAATATAGTTACTTCTTGAGTAAATTCTACTGAGAATTGATTATATAAGCAAGAAAATGATAATAAGCCTATTTCATTTGATCGTAAAATCAGCCTCCACGGGAACGGTGCTTGTGATCACATTTATCTCTAATAAGGCTTTTAATTGCGTGACGTTATGATCATCCGAAAGATTAGATCCTAGGAGACGGTGGAGTATGATGGCGGGGGGAAAATGGGGGGCAGGATAAGAAAGCAGTGGGTAGCTAAAGTGGCAAGATAGTAGTCGGTGGCATGTGTTGTTGATGAGGCGGTTAGTATTCAGCGGTACGTTCTGCTCCGGAACTTTTGAAAACTAACCGAGTAAAGTCACCTTAATTCCATAAGAGGGAGGACACCAAGGGGTTCGAGTGTCATCGTAACACCCACTTAATTACCGGATATTAGGAGGCGTCGAGAAAGCGGAGCATGGAGAAAGTCAGTAGAAGAGAGTCAAGAGATTCCCGCCAATTGTGCTTTTCTTATCTTCTAATCGCGCACGCGACTCGGTCGTTACAGATAAATATATTCTCCAAGAGGATTCTTATGTGGTCTGCTTTCCGAAATTCTAGTTACTGAATCGAAAATTTATTATCGCGTGGTGTTAAGAATTTCTAAATGTATCAACTAACTTAATTAGGTTCATTAGAATTATAGACTCTCAGATAAGCAACATTCTATTTTACTCTGGATGTAAACTCTTTTAGTTCTGAAAACAAATTTCCTCCTTAAAGATGAATTATTTACAACACTGTGAAAAAGTAAAGGGTAACAAAGTCAAAATCAAAAGTACTCACATGCAGGAAATTGCGTCTTTTCCTTCCAGAAAAGTAGACTCTTTGCCCCAGCGTTTAGGTAATTCCAGGACGACGATGCCCAAATTACCCCAGAGAACCAACTGCGTGACCGTTTCGTTGATGAGAAGGTGGGTCACTTCGAAAATTGGAGGATCCGTCGGATGCAGAGACTACAAAAGAAAAAGGGGGGTTAATCATCTTGCCTAAAGTGGACGAAAACACTGTAAGAGAAAATATTTCTATTATAAAAGGAAGCTTTCATGTAAATTATAAATTTATTATTACTCGGTTCGGTAAGCTGCATTAGATTTTTCGCCCGATCGCTCGATTTCGCGACCCCTCGCAAGGGAAATTCCGCAATTCTCAATTCCCCAGAAGAGCGCCGGGTCTCCGTACTCTATCGATTAAAAAAACTTTATAATACGATCCCCCACCCCCTGCTTTGTTTTCCATTTTGATTTTTTTATTGTTCCCCGTTTCCATAGGGCGGCAGGTGCTTTCGTTCCCCGAGCGGATATTTAATTTCGCGGGGAATTCTTCGGCGACGAGTTTCGAAACTAAGTTCGAAAACGAAGGAGGAACATCCTCAGGTATAGAGTATCGCCGTATATCGAGAGGCAATTACTTCCTACCCGGAGGCTCGACGCTTTCTTCGCGGAAGACAGTATGCATCATTATTATTGAACAGTGTTCTCAGTTCTGTAACTTTTTTTCTCCTTAGTGAAACGGCATTATGAATTCATTATGCAAGGAAGCTGAAGTCTGCAGAGAGGCAAAAGTTTTTGCTTTGTGTTGAATTTACTACCGATTGACTCTTCCAATCATAGAATAAATATATATATATCAAGTTTCTACAACTTTTATGCAACGTTAACGGAATTTCTTTTTATCTTGAAGAAAGAAGAATGTTACGTAATAGTGTTTTAAGCCGCCTCTCGCTAAAAAGTGTCAGTTCGAAGCTTGCTCTTCTTATTAATAGAAAACAGTTTTTCTAGCTGGCATAATATGAAGGATGATGCAGTGGGGAGTTGATCGAGGCCTTGTTTGAAGCCAAAGAAAGTAATCCAGGAAGCTTTTTTTCTCGAGTGTCCTGAAGACGAGGCAAATGAAGTTTGAGTGTTTAAAAAAGTTCTCCCTTCGCGAAGAAGTATTCCCCAAGGTGATGGCTAGCGCCTCAGCGCACAGGAGAGCCGAGAACCAGGACTCGGTGTTAGCAACACATTTATTAAGAGCCTCAGTAGCGGCAGAAGCAGCCACCCAACTCATTTCACATGACCCTACCAACCCTCATTCACTTTGGTAGCTGTCTACTGTCCCATCCAAGGTACGGGGAAAAGAAAAAAGACGTCACATTGTCGACGCCTTATTAATCCGGAGGCGAGAGAGGGGTGCTTTGAAGAAATTAAAAGAACAGAGAGTATAATGTGAATACATCCATTCCCTCTCAGACCCCGAAGAACCATTACCATTTTCGCTCCGTGCTCGCTCGCTAAGTACCAGACAGATAGACATCTTGAGCCTTGTCACGCTCTTTAAAATCCGCTGTATATACCAGCGTTTTCTCCGCGATCCTTTTCATTTTTAATGTCAGAGTCCTCAGGAGTAGTCCTCTTTGCTCTTCTCCTGCATCTGCTGGATAACGAAGTAGGCTCGCGTTAAAATTTTTTCCTCTCTTCTAAGTGCCGATAAAGACTCTCGAGGCGCGGAAGTTAATATCGTTTTTCCTTTTTGTCCTTGGAAAAACAGAGCTTTCGATGTTACCATTTCTCGGAGTTTTCTATCAAATTTAAATCTGAAATTCAAATTATACAATTCTCACTGATTTCAATAAAATTTTTTTATATGTTAGGTTAATATTTAATTGCAAAATATTATGAAATACAATTATAACTGTCAATGAAAAACTACTCAAAGTTTAGTTAAATTTCACCAATTTCACTAATTGTTATATTGTTAAGTCAAATTACATAACCTAAAATTTATTGATTGAATAAATAAAATAAATAAATAAAACAAGTCTTAAAAAAGAGGAAGAATTGATTTTTAGAGTAAGCTGAATCGGAACAAGTGTCTGACTGACAAGTTTTTAATCTCAAAGCCAGAAAATTTCTTATTTTGATTTTTTCAAATCGATTGGTAAAATTTTCAATGGGATTTTTTACAGTGATCCTTTCATATTCTAGTACCTATACTTACTAAAATTCTCCTTAAAAATTATCAGAAATCAAATAGCTATTTAAAAATTAAAATACACAATGTTAAAAAGCATCCAAGAAAAGTTATTAACAAATATTTGGAATTTAGGCACGAACACGCGCCAATAGCAGACCTAACAGATATATGTCATATATGTAGAGTTCTTAGTGAGTGATATTACCGAGGTAATATTCCCGTTCTCGGTAACGTTACCGAGAAGGTAACGTTAAAATAAATTACCTTACAATTTTCGAGAATTTATGAGAATTTATTTTTTTTAATTTTTATCATTTTTTATCATTTTTTATTTTTCATTTCTAGGGGGAAAAAATCCTCCCCTTGGTGCCTCCCCTGGCTAAGGTAATGGATTATCGACGGCCCTGGAACTGCTCACTGATTTTCCGTTAGAGAGCAGTCTCAGAGCCGTAGATAATCCATGACCGTAGTTGACCGTAGCCAGGGGGGCAACAAGGGGGATTGTTCCCCCTCTAAATGAAAAACAAAAAATATTTCTGTAGTAAGTACACTGTCAAAAATATTATCGTAATTTTACCACAATGAATGATGTGACCAATTAATGTTAAAAAATGTTAATTCTCTTAAATTACGTAAGTTATGGTAACGTTCTTTGTTACCTTACGCAATTTTAAATTACCGAGAATTTTCGGACTCTAACAGCTAACAGATATAGGATTCTGATCAGCTGTTCACGACGTAAACGACGCATGCGCATTCCACACATTTAGGTTCCTGGCGCATGTTGGTATTGTTTTTCTAATTTCTTTTTCATATAAAATCGATAAAAAATGACTACAGACACGACAAGTTGTTACATATACAGTGAGGATCAATCGCTTTCATCGGTTTTTCTGCCAGACAACCAAGAAATATTCGTCGGTCGCAGTGTCGACACAAAAATTACTGACACACGATGTTCAAGGCGTCAAGGTTAGTTTTCAATATTACACAATTTTATTATAAAAATAGTCCTTCAAAATGCACCACTTACTGCCTGGCTTTCTTCGTTTTGGTAAGCAAATTTTGAAATTCTTTTTTGTCTCAATAAATCAAGCAACAGCATTTTATAAACATAACCTGTACGTTCAAAGACAACTTGAAACTGCGTTTTAATTGGAAACTGTCAAAGAAACTATTTAATACCAAATTATTAATACTTAAAAAAAAGATTTGTAGTATTTTTCCCTTCTTTGCTCTTTTGCAAGAAAGAATAGTTCATATTATAACAAACAATTCTATCTACAATCAAAAGTCAAAAATGTAAAAAAATTGTTTTATGCCTTATACGATTTTTACCTTATGGGCATTTTTTTACCATTTCTACATTTTTTGAAAAATCGAGTTCAAAATTTCTAAAAGTTAAGTAAAAGCATAAAGGTACGTTTATCTGGTAATAAATATTTACAATTAATAAAAAAGATTATTTTTTTTTTGTTTTACTAAAAATTCAATATAATTTTTGTTATAACTGTAAATATTTAGAATCAGATAAACCTACCTTAATTATTTTACTTTAATTTTAAAAATCAACTAGATATCTTCATAAATGTAGAAATAGAATTACATCGAAAAAAATTTCTCTAAGATAGGGATCGAATAAAACTAGTACATGACCTTAACAATAAAGACTTAAACAATAAAGAAAAAAGACCATTTTAAAGACAGACAAAATTTTACAAAATATAGAAAAATGCCATTGTTTTTGAATATAATAGATTTTAACTTTTTATAATGACGTTAACCGCCTTTTTAGAAAATTCTTAGATTATATCACTGCTAGCTTTTTATTTACACCAATAAATTATGTCATTGACATCTTTTTTAAACATTTGCACGAGTATTGCTTATCGTTTTTTGTTCGTTATCTTATCAGTTAGATTGTATGCCAGTTATGCGGACCAGAAAGTTTTCGTACAGCAAGTAGGAGTTCATCCCAGTGGATTGAATGGATTTAAAACCGAAAAGGATGTTAAGGTTGTAGCACAACATGACGATTGTCTGGAAATTTTATACGGGAAATATCCATATAAAATAGAATTTAATCCACCTCCTGCTCGAGCGATTGGATCATCGAATTCGAAAAAAAGACTTCATCTAGCAGATTCAGAGAGCGAAGAAAGTGGTAGAGATAAAAAGTTGAAAAGGGAATTTGATTTTGACAGTAACGAAGATAGTTTTCATTTGGATTTACCAGCTAGTTGTTCGAATAGCCAGGAAGAAATTGTAACTAGGCTTGACAAAGATTTAAAAATGGCTGGAAATAGCAAGGAAAGAGAATCTAAGTCAGAACCTACAGATAAAGACACGTGGCAGGAATTTGGCAAAGGGACTTGCTTAGTTTTTACTAGCAAGGGTGTCCAAGGTAGACAAAAAGTAAGTTCAGGATCAGGATAATTTAATTTAGGTTTTATAATATATTAAAACAGATTTTTAAATTATATTTTCTTCAAAGATTGCTGCATATGATATGGACAAGACTCTCATAAAAACGAAATCAGGACTAGAATTCCCTAGAGATGCTAACGATTGGCAATTGTGGCACCCCGAAGTTCCTGGCAAATTAAAAAAATTAAATAATGATGGCTATAAAATTGTAATCTTTACAAATCAAGCTTCTCTGGGAACTGGGAAAGTAAAAGTTAGTGATTTTAAGCTGAAGGTTGAAAGGCTCGTTAAAAAGATAGGTGTTCCGATGCAGGTTCGGAATTTTAAACTTTGAATATAATTTTCCTTTAGAAAGACTTCTTTAAAACTAACGAATATGTTATTTCAAAAGGTATTTATTTCTGTCGGGCACAGTAAATTCAGAAAACCGTGTACTGGAATGTGGGATCTTTTGGTAAACGAAGTACGTAATTTAATTATCAGATTAGATTTATTCAAAAAATATTAAATTTCAAAGAAATATTATTAATTTCCCTATATCTTTTAGAAAAATGATGGAGTGACAGTTAAAAAAGATGAATGTTTATACATTGGTGACGCGGCTGGTCGCCCAGCACACAAGGAATCGAAAAAGAAGAAAGATCATTCTTTGGCTGATAGATTATTGGCTATAAATTTAGGACTGGCGTTTTACACTCCAGAAGAACATTTTCTTGGACATAAAGCAGCAACTTACAATCCACCAGCTTTTCATCCAAAGGAGGAGTTAAACAAAAAGACTCAGATTTGCGACCCACCAAATGCAGAAATAACGAAAAAGGAGCAAGAGGTATTTACTTTTTTACTTACTTTACTTTTTTTACTGTTTCTTAAAGAAATCCTATCAGGGGAGATTATTATTTTAGGGAGTATATTATTTTAATTTTTAAAACAGGTTATTATCATGGTCGGCAGCCCCGGATCAGGAAAGTCTCATTTTGCAAAAACTTATTTGACTGGTTATCATTACGTAAACAGAGACACGTTGGGTAGTTGGCAAAAATGTGTAGCTGAGACGGAAAGAGCTTTGGCTGAAGGGAAAAGTGTAGTTGTTGATAACACTAATCCAGATGAAGTTTCGAGACTGAGGTACATTGAAGTGGGGAAGAAGCACAAAGTTCCAGTCAGATGTTTCGTAATGGCGATGACGAAAGAACATACGAAACACAATAATAAGGTTCGGATTGAAAATTATTTTCCTAACTTTAGAAGGGATGTTTTATTTTTATTTGGAATTAACGTTTTATATTTAATATTTTTATTATTTAGTTCCGATGCCTCACGGATCCAACCCATCAGAAGATCAGTGACATGATTATACATTCTTACGCGTAAGTATGGTATATTTGAATTATTTTTAAAGTTTCAAGAATCTTTCGATTTACTGCTGGTTAGTAATGAAATTCAGTGATACCGAAGTTCATTTCTTATCAGTAACATCGAGTCGCAGCTACTCTGGCGTTGTCTAAGATTCGTGAAGCTTCTACTCCTTCTGTGTCTTCAGTTGCACGCATACTTCTTCAAAAATGCTCAACCTTACAGGAAGAACTATAAAATCCCAGATGTACAAGAAGGCTTCAGTGAAGTCGTGAAAATCAACTTTGTTCCCAAGTTCAAGACCGAAGAGGATCGAAAACTTTATGAAATGTATCTCCTCGAAGAGTGAAGATAAATAATATATTCACAAATAGCAGCAAGTCAGCGACATTATTGTTTAATTTCGATTTAATAGAAATTAGTGAATGATTCCTTTCTGAATGGACGATTGCGACATTTATGAATTTGTTATACGTATATATATATTAAGAATAGGGCATTCCAGTTTATTTTTGCTTCTTGCCATGATGATCAATATTGAGGAAATAAAATTTCAATAGTTTATAAGCAAAGAACCTATTCTACATTTAATATCTATGCTTTGTAAACATTAGCAAACAGTGATTTTAAATTAAAATGTAGGCTTTAGGATGAAGATTCTATCATTTCAAGTATTTTTAAACCCTATTTCAAACAAAAAGTTTTTAAATTTATTCGTTTGGTTTTAATAAAAAATAATCCTGGAATATTACGGTTTTGTGTTATTGATTCAAAACATTTTGAAAGATTCCAAAGGATTTTCAAATTTTTAACTAATTGCATGGGTTCAAAAAGATTTTAAGGCATTACATAGGATTTCCGGTGATTTAAAACGATTTTAAAGGGATGTTATAAACATCAATACAAAATTTCATTCATATGAAGGTTCAGAACTTTAAGCACATAGAATAATTGTCAAGATTGAATTAAATGTCTACCCACCCCTTTTGTACATCGGATAGATTGGGTTAAAATGTAGAAACAGAAGGAGAAGGATGCCCTTTTACATATAAGGGGTACGCATATAATGCACATAAATGTAGCAAATGAGGAGGACGTTAGTGAAATAATGCAAAGCAAACCCGCGTACGTTCGTCTGAGATATAGTCCAGCATTTGTCCATATTAAGGTGCTGTCAGGTCGTGCACTTCGCGAGCTTGGAGACTGGGGGTTGGAAAATTATATAGCTTGAGCATCAGCCGTTATTATTAGTCAACCCCCGTGAGTCGCATTCCGGACGATAACTGTGTGGATCTCGGGCACCCGTTATATTGCCATTCATCACGAGAGTACGTACGCGCAATTTTGCGTTACAATCCACCTCCATCCCCCTAAACCCCTTCATCCCCCATCATCCCTTTCTCTATTTTAACTCGTGTCTCTCTTTCTCCCACGTGTAGGCCATTACTACTCGTCTTGGTGGTTGGTATTTCGCCAATTTTCAAATGGCGGTTTTGCATCGCACATGCCCGAGGACTTGACTGCTCCCAGGACACATGGAAACCCCATAGATAATAATAGAATAGCAAATCGTAATGAGAACAATGCTGGAAACGTGATGGTAATCATAATCGTAATGAATGTAGTTACCACCACCCAAAACTGCGAATAGCGAGAGAAAATGTTTTAGTAAAATGAGGGTAGACAATTATTTTGTGAGGGAATTAAACTTCAATGGGTTCGTCCAGTTCGGGTCTAGAAATTAATATTTTTTTTTTAATAAAGAAGGATAGTTAAAAGTGTTCGGTTAATGAAAAGGCTTCTTTTTACTAAAATTTGGGGAAGGGATTTTATAATTGAATGTGAAAAATAATGATATTGGGGTATTTTTTAGGATTAGTACCAAGAGAGGTAAAAAATTATTTTTCAAAAGTCAATACAATTTTTTAATCTCACCCTTTTAAATTATATTAAATCTCGATAACGATAGATTCATGAAATTTGACATTCCATAAAATTCTATAGTTTTCAAGGTTTTCAATTTTCATGGGATTTTAATGGACTGTAAAGGATTTTTAGGGACTTCATAGGATTTTAAAGATTCATAGGATTTCTCAGGATTATAAAATATTCCTGAATTTAATGGGTTTTTGAGGATTTTAAAAATATTTCAAGGGATTTAGTTCTGGTTCTTGAAGTTTCAAGAAATTTTAATAGTTTTCATGAGACTTTAATATCAAATATTTCAAGGGATATAACGGGATTTTAAATAAATTTCAAATGATTTTATAAATATTTCCAGGGATTATCAAAGATTTTCCAGGATTTTATAGATTTTGATGAAATAATAGTATATTGTGCAACTAGTGGGAGAAGTAGGCGATTCCAACGAGTGTGAAG